>MU779076.1:39091-50749 GCA_026770625.1 Nicotiana glauca | reverse complement strand
ATTTTATGAAAGCTTCTGGGTGTAATTTTAGCCAATCAAAATTATCTACCATTCTATCTAAGTGTTCTAAAATCATATCTCCCATTCTCCTCTTGTTAGTCCAAGTGTAACAGCTGCCCCTATAACCTAAATCAACTAGTTTGCAATAATTAAAACACTCTAGCAACAAGTCTGCACGTCCATTATTAATTAACCTCCCCCCAAATTTTTCTGAGGCAGAAATAATTTCATTAAAATCTCCTCTTAGCAATCAAGGGCCCGTATACGTGTTAGCTATACATTTAAGATTTTGCCATATGATCTTTCTATGCATAAGATTAGGGCTAGCATATATAGCAGAAAATAAAAAAGATTTTGGTTTAGGGAATACCTGGACCATGCAATGAACTTCCTAATTTGTAGCCACAATGTTGTTGACTATGATATGATCTGCATTCCGAAGAACAACAATTCTCCCGACCTGACCTTGTGTATGAGCTTGTGAGAAGTGAGTAAACCCAAAATCTTCCATGAGGATGGTGTGATCAGCTAAGTGTGTTTCTAGTAGAGCAACCATATTGGGCTTATAATAATCAAGCATGCTTCTAAAGTTGCGATGAAAGTCAGGTGACTGAGCATCCGACAGTTCCAAATAACAAAGTTCATGGATCGATTATTAGGGGTATTAGGAGTCTAGAGACCGGGTTGATTCTCTAACTGGGATGATCTTAAATTGACTGCCGGGTCAGATTCTTGAGAGTGGGTGTAGGATAATTACGAATTTCCCCACTTTTGGATTTATGGTAGGTCTCACCTTGATTGAGCACTCTATCAATTTTGGTGGGAAAGAGACGAGTAAATTTATTTCGTACTCCACTTTGAGGATGGAGATGTGACAATGCTTTAGCCATATTGGCTCCGTGCGTGTGTCCCTCATCTCCTCTAGTGCAATAGCTAGTTCTTTGGAAGTGAGGCTTTCTTGTGCGTTTGGACTGAGAGGATTGTTGGTCATGGAACTGGATGATGGGGTGTGGGAGTCGAAGGGACTCATGGGAGAGGTTGGCGGAGTTGGTGCATGCAAGAAGAATTCTTGGTGGATCCAAGGAATGGGGGAGTGGTGGGTTGGGTAGAAGGGTAGGTCAGCATGGTTGTGTGTTTGGTTGAGAGGTGGATATGCTTTGGAGCATTCCAGAAGTGGGGATGCAGTAAAGGAGTTTGGTTGGACGTCCACAATGGAGCTTGTGACATTGTCCGTTGGTATTGACCATAGAGGTACATCGCTAACCTCATGACCTCTGTCATTATTTGTGCCACGTTCAGAGGGTTCTGGATTTTGACAATCACTTCTTGATTGTTGATCATTATGGTAAAAGTGAGGGCATGGTTCTGGAAGCCCATTTCGAGCCATGATTGTGGTGGATTATAAGGGTTAGATATTTGGGAGGTGTATATGATCGGGTAGATTTGTGCGTGGGGGGAGGGGTGTGATTCTGCATGTTGATGGCTAGAATTTGATGGATGTTGAGAGGACGATATGGAAGTAGAGAGGGTCTGTGATTGTGAATGCGTTGAGTGGGGTTTGCTTGGTTGTAACGTTGCATTGTTTGTATAAGAGTGTAATGGAACTGGGTGGAGATTGTGTTTGTTAGTGGAAGGGTGTGCATTGGACAATGAGGTATTATTAGTATATGAAAGATTGGGTATCAGAGGTAGTGAGCTTATTGCGGTTATTTCGGATATGAAAGAGTTGGGCTTTGCACGTGGGCTTAAGTGGGGAGTAGTATATGGAAATGGAGTTAAAGAGAGAGGCAGTGTATTGTGTTCCATGGGCTTAGTTAGCGGTATTATAGTATCATCATTACTAATAAGGGGGATGATGGGCTAGTTTGAGTATTTGGGGAGCTCTTGTAAGCAATTGTGGGATTGGTCGAAGATGAAGGTGAGGTCGACGTGGAGTGATTTGGGGGTGAGTTAGTGTCCTCTAAGATACTGTTCATATAGGAGACATGTTGATTAGGTGTTATGGATGGTTTCTCCAAATTGAGTTGCTTTTGGTGGAGTTGAGCCTTGGGAGATTGTTGTACTTTTGGCCCAGCAGGAATCACGTCCATAGCAACAATTGGATCTTAAGTAGAGTCCAAATTGGTATCAATATTTTCTAGTATCGTAAACTGATTATTTTGAATTAGACCTTGATGGTCATACGGGGGGTAATAAGTATGTGATTTAGTAGAATTAAAAGAGGTCAAGTCGTTGTGCGTACCTGTGGGACCATCTGTGGGAGTTGTCTTACCTATAGGTGGATTGTATGGGCCTTGCCTTAGTTGTTAGTGCACTGAATGATTGGTAGCCTGAGTAATGTTTGTGTCCAATCGTTGCTTCCTCCGTCTGCGTCGGAAAGAGACCATTTCCTATTCCAATTCACTTGAGGATGCATTTTCTGGCATGGAGGATTGGACAATAGAGGGTGTTGTAGGGGTAGGTGATTGTGTGACAATAAAAGGACAATTTCTTGTGATGTGTTCTAAACGTCCACATTGAATACAAAGAAGATTAATCCCCTTATATAGGATTTGCTATTTGTGAGTTTCTATATAAACATGGGAAGTGAAGGGTTGTTCAATTGGTACTTCAACACAAATTCTTGCATAACGATCTCTTATTGTAAATGATGTACAAGCATCGACCTTGAAAAGTTTTCCAATTTTGCTGCCAACTTTGCTAAGGATATCAAAATTATAGAATTCCGTAGGTAATTCAGGAAGACGACCCCATATGGGTGAATAGGTAAGTTGGGTGTTTGATGAAGTGAACTTAGGTTCCCACTTATGTACGGATAAAAAATGGCTTAGGACAAACTATGGTCCCTCATATAAGGCTTTTGTCATGTTTTCTTCCTTTTTAAACTTTATATGGAAGAAGTCATTTCCCAAATCTATAAGAGATAATTTTTATGATGGGTTCCATAATGATTTGAGTTTTTGTTGTAAGATTAAATGTCCAATTTTTCGTCCAAAGACTTTAATTATGATTGAGTATTTTCAAGGGGAGTATAATCTCGATTTGTCTACTGCTGTGAGTGAGATGAAATTGTCCTTAGATGGGTCAATTTGGGATTCATCAGGCAGATCTAGGTGACAAAGATTAAGTGTGCTTGAGAGTGAGGGGATATCATGTGGAATCAGGGTTTGTTTAAAGGTTTGTACTGGGGAATTTGCTAGGTGTTGGTCTAATTGCATCGGGTTAGTTGCTGGTTTTGCAAACTGGAGGGGGGAGGAGGGTATTGATTAAGCATGGTGAGTAAGGAGATTGGATTGGAGAAGGAAAAAGTAGTGAGAGGGAGGAGATTCTCTCTCTAACCCGTTGGAAATTTTAGTAACAATCTCACTTATACTTATATGGTGTGTCGGGGAGGCTAATACATTTTTTCCTCTTTATTCCCTAGACTCCACTCTACCCTTTATTATTAAGTTCTCTTCTTCTTCTTCTTCTTTCAATTTTCACCGTCTTTCCTACTATCATTTCCACTAAAATAAAATCACTTATTACATGAGAAATTTTCAAGGGATTATACAGGAAAATTTGCAGGAAACTTAGTTTCCTGCAGATTTTCCTTGCGAAAAATTCGATGAAAAACCTTCATACGTAACTATTAACTGCGAATTTTAAAAATTCCTAGGTAAATCTCTTGGGGATTTTGAATCTACATGTAAATTACCTGGAATTTTAAATTCTCATGTAGATTACTAGCGGATTTTTTCATAGAAAATACTATATATTCGCATAAGATTTTAGTTAAAAGTTAATGAAACTTACGAGTTTTCTTGCGGAGTTTGATAGCAAAATAGTTGCAAGTAAATCCCCATGAAAATTCTCAAGTACATGTGTTAAAAATTTTAGACGAAAAATCTAAAAATAAAAATTACTATTAATACATTTTTCCCTCTTTATTCCTTAAACTCCACTCTACCCTTTATTATTAAGTTCTCTTTTCTTCTTCTTCTTTTCTTTTTCTTTCAATTTTCACCGTCTTTCCTACTATCATTCCCACTACAAGAAAATTACTTATTACATGAGAATTTTTCTAGGAATTATACAGGAAAATTCGTAGGAAACTTAGTTTCCTGCAGATTTTCCTTTCGAAAAAAATCCGATGAAAAAACCTTAGTAGGTATTTATTAACTGAGAATTTTAAAAATTCCTAGGTAAATCTTTTGGGAATTTTGAATCCGCATGTAAATTACCTGAAAATTTAAATTCGCATGTAGTTTACTTGTGGATTTTTCCATAGGAAATTTTAAATTTTCGCATAAGATTTTTAGATAAAAGTTAATGAAACTTACGAGTTTATTTGCGGAGTTTGATAGCAAAATAATTGCAAGTAAATCCCCATGAAAATTCCAAAGTGCATGTGTTACAAATTTTAGACGAAAAATGTAAAAATAAAAATTACTATCATAGTATTTTTATATACTTTTATTAAATCAACCCTTCATTAGACCACTATATCATTTTTTCTGTATACTAATATTAGTATGTATGTGTAAACCAACCCCTAACATTTTTAGTAGGTATATGTACCCGCCCCTGTATATTCACATCTTTCTAATTTCACAATTGTTGAACTTTGTTACATTGGACCACAACACAAGAACTCAAAGCCAGCAAAGCCCATTAATGGTATTGTCATTCTAATATACTCATTATAAAGTACAAAAATTTACAAGCTCTAATCAATGTGAGACTAGAATGTCCCAACTGCCACTTCCCAGTATAGTACTATTTACTTTATTTAACAGTGCTTGCTGATGACATAGTTTTGATTGATGAGACGCGAGATCGCGTCAATGAGAGGCTACAGTTTTGGAGACAGGCCCTGTGATGACCCGGACTGTCGTCACGTGAGTTACCGCCCTGTTTCCTCATATTATGTTATTTTATGTTTCAATATCAGTATTTGAGTTGATCGGATAGAATTGAATTGGTTTTAGTTGGAAATGAGACACATAGTCTCTTTGAAGGAAGCTTGTTTTGGAAAAGTCAACCAGAAGTTGACTATATAGTTAGAAGGCTCGGATGTAAATTTCGGTGATTTGGTTAGCTCTGGGAGGTGATTTGTGACTTAGGAGTGCGATCGGAATTGAATTTGGAGGCTCGGTGTAGAATTAGGCTTGAATTGGCAAAGTTTGAATTTTGGCGAATTTCGGTTGATAGGCGAGATTTTGATCCGAGGTTCGGAATGGAATTCCGAGAGTTGCAATAGCTTCGTTAGGTGATTTTGGATATGTCTGCAAATTTTCAGGTCATTCGGACATCGTTTGGTTGAGTTTTTGATCGAAAATGCATTTCGGAAGTTCTTGAAGAACATGGGCTTTGATTTAGTGAAATTTGATGATTTTGATGTTAACGATAGTGTTTTGATGAATTAAGCAAGTTTGGATCGGGTATTAGATCATGTCTGTGCTTTTGGGTTGAGGTCCCGGGGGCCTCGGCGTGATTTCGGGTGGTTAAATGTGAATTTTAAAGTTGTTGCAGGTCTGGTTTTTTTTATGGCTTCTGGTATTTCTGCATCTGCAGAAAAGGAGCCGCAGATGCGGCGGGGAGGTATCAAATGCGATCCATGAGGGGCTTGGCAACTTCCGCAGAAGCGGAAAGCAATCTGTAAAAGCGGACATCGCAGGAGCGGGTTGTGATCGCAGAAGTGGTCCTGAGGATTTTTGAATTTGACCACAGAAGCGGTCCTTTTGAGCAGAAGAAGGAGCCGCAGGTGCGGTCTCCCAACCGCAGAAGCAGATTTTTGGGAGGTTAATGAAGACCGCGAAAGCGGAAATCTGGCCGCAGAAGCGGTCCCGCAAAAGCGGAAGCGGGACCGCAAAAGCGAAAATCGGCCTGGGCAGAAGGGTTTTAAAATGGCATTTCATCCATGACTTGCGTATTATTTTCCTCCATTGTTGAGCATCTTGGAGAGCTTTGGGCGAGAAATTTTGAGGGTTTTGACTGAGAATCGAATGGAGGTAAGTTCCTTGGCCTAATTATTCAAGTTTATGGTAGAATTTACATGGAAATTGGTGGAAATTTATTGAAAAGGGAGTTAAGCTAGGGCTTGAGTTTTAATATTTCAAATTGGAATTCGATAGGTCATTTGACCTCAGATTTTGGGAGTTCTTGGTATGTATGGACTCGTGGCGAGACGAGAAATCCGGTAATGTAAGTTTTATAAGTTTTCGAGAAGCGGGCTTGGCGCTCGGGTTTTGCAAATTTCGAGATTCTTGATATTTTTTGATTGTTTTGGAGTGGGTGGTGTTCCCTTAGCATATTGTAATGTATTCGCTATGATTTTGGTTAGATTCGACGTGCGTGGAGGCCATTTGATGGGCAAGGGCGTCGCGAGCGAGGAATTTCACCGGTTCGAGCTGAGTAATAATTTTAAATGATGTCCTGAGGGTTTGAAACCCCGAATTTGCACAACGTAGTGCTATGTTGAGGTGAGACACGCGTTGTATTACGGGCGCGGGGTCATTTACTATTGGGGATTGTGACTTGGTCCATCCTAGTTGATATTTTTACCGCGTATTTGGCAAGGACTTGTTGTTTTTCACCATGCTTTGGGCTTATTGCCATATTTGGGCTTCGTGCCAATTACTTGAAATCTTTTGTGGATTTACATCACTATTTTCCTCACTAATTGAAATATTATTGAACTCAGTCCAATTGAATTATACTATTTCATGAACTCAACTACATTTATACTCAACTTGAGATTTAAATAATATTTATAATATTGTTTGAGCTGAGCACTATTGTTTTACTGATGCCCAAGGGGCTTATGATTATTTTCTGGACAGATTGAGGCCAAGGGCCATATGAGAGGATATGTTGAGTGATGTGAGGAGGCTTGCAGGCCTCGAGTGTTATTGGAGGAGGCTTTCAGGCCTCGAGTGTGATGTGTGAAGGCTTTAAAGCCTTATGGTAATGCGCTTGGGCTGTAGAAGCCCCTCCGGAGTCTGTACAAATCCCCAGTGAGCGCAGGGTACCCAGGTGAGTTGGGAGTGGGCCCGAGAGGCCGATGTTGTATTTTGTGAGTTAGGAGTGAGCCGGAGAGGTTGATGTTGTGTTTTGTGAGTTGGGAGTGAGTCCGAGAGGCTGATGTTGTGTGTTTGTAAGTTGGGAGTGAGCCCTTGGGGCTAATACTGTATTGAAAATTTGATATTGAGCCCAAGGGGCAAGTTTCTGATTATTCCCTTACTTGTTGAAATTAAGTGTCTTCACTGTTTTTTTTTAAAATAGAACCATCTGTTACTTTACAGTTTTATTGCGTGACTAATTTTTAGTGCTTGAGATAGCGTTATTTATGCCTTTATGAGATTTCATGCTTTCAGTCATTATTTATTTTTATTACTCACTGAGTTGGAGTACTCACTTTACTCCCTGCATCTTGTGTGCAGATGCAAGTAATTGTTCACCCGGTAGCGGGTTTTGAGCTGATTGGAGATTTTGCTATCGTAGATGAGCAAGATGGCCGTCAGCGTTCGCGGCACCGTAACTTTTCGTTTGATTCTAAATTCCATTATGTATATTACTAGTCTTATAATAGTGCTTAGATTCTTTAGATGCTCGTGACTTGTGACACCTTGATTTCGGGCTGAGTTGGGCTTGTTCCCTGTCTTTATCATTTCCTTCCGCATTTATGACAAGGTACACTATGGTTTGACTCATTCGTGTTAAGTAGCTGTTAAAAGAGGTATTGTTAATCTGTTGGCTGGCCTTGTCTTCATGAGAGGCGCCATCACGACTGGGTTGGGATTTTAGGTCGTGACAAGGTGGTATTAGAGCCTAGGTTACTAGGTCTCACGTGTCATCAGCAGGTTTAGTAGAGTCTCGCGGATCGGTACGGAGATGTCTGTATTTATCCTCGAGAGGCATCAGAACCTTTAGGAAAACTTCACTTTCTTGGAATTCTTATCGTGCGTACTTGATTCAGCTTGAGATGTAACTCTTGAAATTCCTTCCACACGTCTGTATGCGCACATGAGCGCTCATTATTGTAGGTGCCTTGATGGCTTGTGATTCCCCGATCGAGGGGCGAGATGTGATCCCGTGAGTTTGATGTTGGGCTAGTCTGGAGGACTTGAGGCCGGATCTTTCCTTATGGCTTGAGCACCAAGGTGCTGATTTTGCAAGCTGGTGTTATGAACTTATATGTTCAATATTGTCCCTAATTGTGGGAATGTTGGCTGGATAACTACGTAATGAGTATGTTGGTACTGTGTAATGTTTCTATATGACTTGGTAATGACGAAGAAGTTTGCAGGATAGTAGATGGACAGTTAAGTGATTCGATTCCTATTGTGGCTTGATGTGTAGTCCGAATTATGGCCGTGTGAAGAATATTTTTGTATCTCCTAGTTGGAAGTTAAGTGCAATACTTGTGGCGGAATGAGTTCAGACTCAAGAAGACTAAAATGGCTGTGTTATGTGTATGATGGTGGAAGATGTGCTGAAATACTAAATTGAGGCGAATCAGGTGGGGTATCTCCTGCGGAGTGTTCTTAAGGGGTACGATTCTTATGTATACTGTTAGAAGATCTCACGTGTAATTGAAGGGTACGTGTTGAAATTTGATAAATTTGGGTCGCTTAAGAGAGTGGGCTCAACTGATGTGGGGTTGAATGTGAGGTTTGTAGAGAATTTTAGTATCCGAGGATCGGTGTTTTCATAAACTAGTAGATGATTTGAGTTTAATCTCACTATAATATTGTGGCATCATTAGATTAAAAGTATTATGGGTTATTTAATGTGTCCTGATAGGTGGCTTTGAGCCAAGCTGGGGAGGTTGTGGTTGATTAGCTGATTACACGATTATGTGCTATGTTGGTTCCTTTTTGAGGTATGCTGGTGGATCAGTCCTGGTTGCAGAAAATGAGTCGAGGATGGCACGAGTGAAGCAAAATTTTGATAAAGGTTATATGGTGCTTCGTAAAGGTGAGGAAATATTAGGATATCTTGAGCTGTTGTTGATGAAGAATTCTCAGTGCATAGAGAAGGAAGAGGTTCATTTGTATTGGAGTGAGGTCATATCCTTCGGTGTCAGAGTGCTAATAAGGCACAAGTGGTTCTGTTCGTTAAGTCAGGTAAATTGCAGATTGAATAAGAGTGAATGACTCTCGTGAATGGTTTTAATGTGTTCAAGATTGTACATGTATCAGTCAGGTGTCTCAAGGTTGTGTATGTGGTCAGAGACTGTTTATTCATCGGGAATGTCGAGGCTTGTGGTATTTTTATATTAATTATGGGATCCTATGTATCGGCATCTAGAAAGTAATGGCAGCGAATTCCGATTCGCAGGAAGTTCTTCAAGTAAAGTATTCTGGAACATGGTATTTTTGGGAAGAATTAAGAGAGTATTCGGTGGCCTATTGGTCTTAGACAATGTGGTCTTATGTTCGAGTCTCGTGTGGTAGGCATGGATTAAGGCCTTGTGATGCTACGTCAAGGGAGAAATATCAAGTGGATGATAAATAAAAAGAGAAATTTTATAGAAGAAATAGCTTGATAATAGACCTAATCGGTATGGTAAAGATATGATTAATTCCTTGTATGTGTTCGAAGTAATGGGGCTTTTACAGGCAATTTGCAGCAATGCTCTTGAGTTTTGACGGCTTGCTCAACTCGGTTTAGATAGAAGGATTCAGTCCTAGCAGTTTAGCTTGTACAAATGGAGTTGGCAAAGATGTTCTTGTTAGGTTTTACCATGGTTTGAAGATGAGTATATTTCTTATGGGTATGCGAAGCATGGAGTGTGTAATGATCTTTCTTCTGAATGGGATCAATGAAAGCTCTTGACTAGTTGAGTGCATCGATGTCTGCAGCGCGGAAGGGAGATAAAAGTTCTCATGTATCCTAGTGTGGCATGGTATATGTGATATGTTGTGGAGGATTGGGATTTGCATGTGTAAGGCTCGGTTCAGTTCGGGATGGAAAGTCATTAAATTCTTAAGCGGCATGGGCAGCTGCAGATGATTAAGAATCGATCTTCAGAGGATTTGGGTGAATGATCCTCATAAGGCTAAGAAAACGGTGTTTCTAATCGTAGTGATTTGACGAGGGTATATGTTTCAGAAAAAGGGCAATGTGATTAAGTTGATGGCACTTCGGTAGTGTTGCGGCACTTTCTTGCTAGATCGACTGCTGATATCTCAGTGTGTTTGAGGGCACAAGAGAATTTTAGAATATCTTTGAAAAATGTCTGGGAGTTCTCATGTTCAGGCTATGTAGTAGTTGTGGATAGTGTGTATTGGTACCGTTAGCGGCAATTGGGATTGGAGGCCCGAGTGGGAACTTCTTTGTTGGTATGTTAGATTTTATATATGATGCTGAACTACAGAGTGGTTGGTATTCCAAAGATCAGTGGATGGCTGGGAAAGATTGCTTTCCTTAATTGGGCCTTTGTGACGGATGTCAGTATAGAGGTTTCTACCATTGATTCAGTTCCAGTATTGAGGGACTTTTCTTTGGATGCGTTCCTTGTGGCTGGGCATGTCGCCGGGCGAGATTGCGGATTTCGGTACTGATTTGGTATCGGGCACCGTATTGTACGGCTCCAGCAGGAGTTATAAAAAGTGGAAGGAGAAGCTTCAGGCTTCTTGGTAATGAGTTCGTTGGCAGGCCGATGTGGCTACGTATTCAGATTGAGATGGCTCGGTTGGCCCCAATATGTATTGTTGAGGGATAGGTTGAATCTATCATTATTGAGCTTGTTAGTGATCTGTGGAGATCTATGAGTTGCTGTTTCGGTGCTATGAGGTGTTGTGATTTTCAGACTTTGGGCACATATAGTGCGGTGCTATCGAGATTCATAGTGGAAGTTGAGGGGGGAAGGACCTCAGTTGTGTTTGAGTTTTATAGCTTACAACGCTATGTGTAGATATTATATACACTCAGTATGCTTACGACCGGTACTCAGTATTTTTTTGTAATGAGCAAATTTGGCTCGATGTGCATCTCCTTATGTGAGATATATGTGTGGATCGGGTGGCACGCCGCCACGAGTATGTCATTTGGATCGGGTTGCATGCCGTAACAGTGTGATGTTGAGAATAGCTTTCCATATGTTACCTTGCTTCCTGGTTTCTGAAGAGTTTGAGTTACAGCTCTTTCATTTGAGTCATTTTCATGATTCGAGTATGTTTAGACCGTCTCTTATTGGCGCGTGTATTATGCAAGTTGTGGCTTAAGCTGGTGTTGATGTGTCATATCACCAGAGTAGTGTGTTGGACCCGAAGTGATCGTTGGGGGTCATTAATGAACACGATTGGATCTGATTTCAGCTTGTTGGAAGGATAATATCGAGGTTCGAGTTTATTCTGAATATTGACACGAGGTTCTGATTTTGAGTATGATTTCGGAAATCTGTTGTGGCATTAGTCAAAAAGGGAGTGGCTTCATGAGTGGTTGATCTGAGAAATAGTTACGGTTTGCTATGTGTTTCATTATCATTGATAGGATATGAAGTGTTGGAATGGGGCTTTAGCTTTTGAGAGGTTTCTATCGGTATATGGTTGTTGTGGACAACTGCTGTGAATAGAAGTTATCATTTCAGGTGCTGGATTATGTGGTATATCATGTGTTTTCATTGAGGTTGCAAGTATGGGTTATTACAGCTGGTTCGGGACTATTCAA
>MU779076.1:7787-36252 GCA_026770625.1 Nicotiana glauca | reverse complement strand
TTTATAATGTTGTTTGAGCTGAGCACCATTGTTTTACTGATGCCCAAGGGGCTTATGATTATTTTCTGGACTGATTGAGGCCGAGGGCCATATGTGAGGATATGTTGAGTGATGTGAGGAGGCTTCCAGGCCTCGAGTGTTATGCGAGGACGCTTTCAGGCCTCGAGTGTGATGCGTGAAGGCTTTAAGGACTTATGATATTGCGCTTGGGCTGTAGGAGCCCCTCCGGAGTCTGTACACACCCCCAATGAGTGCAGGGTACCCAGGTGAGTTGGGAGTGGGCCCGAGAGGCCGATGTTGTGTTTTGTGAGTTGGGAGTGAGCTCGAGAAGCTGATGTTGTGTTATGTGAGTTGGGAGTGAGCCCGAGAGGCTGCTGTTGTGTGTTTATGAGTTGGGAGTGAGCCCGTGGGGCTGATACTGTATTGAAAATTTGATATTGAGCCCGAGGGGCAAGTTTCTGATTATTCCCTTACTTGTTGAAATTAAATGTCTTCATTGTTTTTTTAAAAGAGAACCATCTGTTACTTCACAGTTTTATTGCATGACTGATATTTACTGCTTGAGATAGCGTTATTTGTGCCTTTATGAGATTTCATGCTTTCAGTCATTATTTATTTTTATTACTCACTGAGTTGGAGTACTCACTTTACTCCCTGCACCTCGTGTGCAGATGGAGGTAATTGTTCACCTGGTAGCGGGTTTTGAGCTGATTGGAGATTTTGCCATTGTAGCTGAGCAAGGTGACCGTCAGCATTCACGGCACCGTATCTCTTCCTTTGATTCTAAATTCCATTATGTATATTACTGGTCTTATAATGGTGCTTAGATTCTTTAGATGCTCATGACTTGTGGCACCCCGATTTCGGGCTGAGTTGGGATGGTTCCCTGTCTTTATCATTTCCTTCCGCATTTATGACAAGGTACACTATAGTTTGACCCATTCATATTAAGTAGCTGTTAAAAGAGGTATTGTTAATCTGTTGACTGGCCTTGTCTTCATAAGAGGCGCCATTACGACCGGGTTGGGATTTTGGGTCGTGACAGGCCCTTGAGTCTAAGTCTTTCGAGTTGAGCATGACTAAGATGAAATACCTAGAGTGTAAGTTTAGCGTCGAGCCAACGGAAGCGGGATTAGATGTGAGGCTTGACTCTCAATTCATACCCAAGAGGAGTAGTTTCAAGTACCTTGGGTCGGTTCTTCAGGAGAATGGAGAGATGAACAAGGATGTCACACACCATATAGGGGTGGGTAGATGAAGTGGAGGTTAGCGTCGGGAGTCTATGTGACAAGAAAGTGCCACCGATACTAAAAGTTAAATTTTATAGAGCAGTGGTTAGGCCTTCCATGTTATACGAGACTGAGTGTCGGCTGGTTAAGAACTCACATATCCATAAGATAAAAGTAGAAGAGATGAGGATTTTTTGGTGGATGTGGGGTCATACTAAGATGGATAAGATTAGTAATGAAGATATTCGAGAGGAGGTGGGCGTGCGCCCATGGATGACAAGATGCGGGAAGCAAGACTCAGATGGTTCGGGAACGTTCATAGGAGAAGCACTGATGCCCCGATGAGGAGGTCTGATTGTCATGAACCCAGTTTGCCCTCCGTGATCCATCATGATGGCACCTAGTCTCTACGACTAGGTAAGGCTAAATTGCGGAAGAAAAACCAATTTACGAAAAATGAAGCAAATTAAAAGTTGAAGTGAGGTAATAAGCGGCGTCTAAATGTGCTGCTCGACATACACAATATTAAGTTCTCAAACCAATATATAAATCCAAGACCCGGAAACCCATGAATCACAAGCTAAGAAATATTACATAGCTCTAATTCCAGAATGTCTAATAAGAACAGAAATACAGAAGGGCTAATACTAAACAACAAAAACAAAAAGAGACTTCTCGGTCTGTGGATACGACAGATATACCTCAAAGTCGCTATAGCAGTTGCCTCGCCTTAGGGGTGATAGAACTGAGTCGAAGATCTGCACATGAAAAACATGCGCAGGAAGGGCATGAGTACACCACAACGGTAGTCAGTATGTGCCAAGCCTAACCTCGGTTAGGCAGTGACGAGGAAGGTCAGGGCCCTACTGAGGTTAAATAAGATATAAGGTTTAACATTGTGAAATAAATAGTGTAAATAAGCACAACAATGAAGAAAAATAGCATAGGATATAAGGACAACAATAACTATTACAGAGGCAAGTAAACACAGAAGGAGAATACAGCTCAACACCAAAATAACAATCGGGGATCTCCTAGGATACTGTCCTATAGTTCCCAAATATAAATATCATATCCAGTGGATCTTCCCGGTGCAGTCCTGTAGTCCAACTCGTAAATACGCGGGGATCTATATCCGTAGATCTGTGTAACCCAGTCGCAACTATGACATCATTAAAGGAGGACTTTTGCACCAGCGACTACATCACCGCAGATGCGGTGCCATTTCTGCGGTTACCTGAACGCATCTGCGGTCGACTCCCGTTTTCCTCAAAACCGCTTCTGCGACCACTGAGCCGCTTCTGCGGAACCCAAACTTCAGGTATGGTTATGACAGAACTAGCAGCTGAAGCTACAACTTTAACCATAAATTTCTTCCGTCAACCACCCGAAATCATCCCGAGGCCCTTGGGACCTCAACCAAAGGCACCAACAAGTCTAATACCACTGTCCAATTTTGTACCAATCCTTAAAACACCTAAAACAACATCGAAACCTCAAATTAACCATGGATTCAAGCCTAAGAACTCCAAATTTCTCAAAACTATGCTTTCGAACAAAAAGTCTATCAAACCTTATCCGAATGACGTTAAATTTTGCACACACGTCACATTCAACACTACAGAGCTTTTTCAACTTCCGAAATTCAATTCATACCTTCGAAGCAAAATCTCACTATCGAACCGAAAACTTCAAAAAATCCATATTCCGCTATTCAAGCCTAAATTAGCTACGGACCTCCAAAACTCAATCCGACCATGCTCCTAAGCCCGAAATCACCCAACAGAGCTAACAGAACTATCAGATTTACATTTCTAGGCCGTCTTTACACTGTTCCAACTACGGTCAACTTTCCAACACTTAAGCTTTCTCTTAGGGACTAAGTGTCCCAAAAACTCTCCGAAACTCAAAGCCGGCCATCCCGACAATTCAAAATAGCAGAAATAAACACGTGGAAAGCAGTAAATAGGGGATCGGGGCATAAATTCTAAAAACGAACGGTCGGTTCGTTAAATCCTCCCACACTTAAACATTCGCTCATCCTTGAACGAGCATAAGGACGTATCTGAAGTTGTGAAAAGGTGAGGTTACTTTCCTCCTCGACTGGCTGACCTCGCCACTGAACCTTCACTGATGCAATGTTCTTTGACCTTAGCTTCCTAACCTGCTTGTCCAATATTGCCACTAGCTCCTCAACATAAGATAGATCCTTTTCCAACTGGACTGAGCTAAAAGTCAACACGTGCGACGGATCACCTTGATACCTCCGAAGCATCAAAATATGAAATACATGATGAACTCCTACCAAGATGGGAGGTAAGGCAAGCTCGTATGCAACCTCCCCAACATGCCTCAATATCTCAAAAGGGTCAATAAACCTTGGACTCAACTTCCCCTTCTTCCCAAATCTCATAACGCCCTTCATAGGCAAAACCCAAAGCAGAACCTACTCTCCAACCATGTAGGAAATATCACGAACCTTCTAGCCTACATAACTCTTCTGTCTAGACTGGGTTTATAGAATCTATCCTAAATTACCTTGACTCTCTCCATAACATCCTGAACCAATTCTGTGCCCAATAATCTAGCCTCACCCGGCTCGAACCAACCCACTAGAGGCCTACATCGCCTACCACATAAGGCCTCATACGGTTCCATCTGAATGCTGGACTAATAGCTGTTATTGTAGGCAAACTCCACAAATGGCAAGAATTGATCCCATCAACCCCCAAACTGAATCACACACGCACAGAGCATATCCTCAAGAATCTGAATAGTGTGCTAGGACTATCCGTCCGTCTAAGGGTGAAATGCGGTGCTCAACTCCATCCGAGTACCCAACTCCTACTGTATGGCTTTCCAGAATCGCGAAGTGAACTGAGTATGTCTGAAATGATGGAAACTAGAATACCATGCAGATGGAAAATATCCCGGATATAAATCTCCACCAACCGCTCCGAGGAATAGGTAGTACACATAGGGATAAAATGCGCAAACTTGATCAGCTGATCCACAATAACCCAAATGGAATCAAACTTCTTCAAGGTCCGTGGGAGCCCATATACGAAGTCCATGGTGATTCGCTCCCTCTTCCACTCTGGAATCTCTATCTGCTGAAGCTATCCACCCAGTCTCTAGTGCTCATACTTCACCTACTGACAATTAAGGCACGGAGCTACAAACCCAACTATATCTTTTTTTCATCCGCCTCCACTAGTAGTGCTGCCTCAAGTCTTGAAACATCTTCACGGCACCCGGATGAATGAAATACCGCAAACTATGGGCCTCCTCTAGAATTAACTCCCAAAGCCCATCAATATTAGGTACACAAACTCGACCATGCATCCTCAATACTCCGTCATCACTAAAGTCACATCTCGAGCATCGCCATGCAACACTTTGTCCTTGAGGACAAGCAAATGAGGGTCATCGAACTGACACTCCCAGATACGATCAAACAAGGAAGACTTAGAGACCACATAAGCTAGAACACGACTGGGCTACGAAAGATCCAATCTCACAAACTGGCTGGCTAAGTCCTGAAAATCCATCGCCATAGGCCTCTCTACTACTGGCAAATAAGCCAAACTCTCCAAACTCTCTGCCCGGTGGCCCAAAGCATCAGCCACCACATTGGCCTTACCCGGGTGATACAAGATAGTGATATCATAATCCTTCAACAACTCTAGCCACCTCCTCTGATGCAAAGTAAGGTCCTTCTGCTTGAACATATGCTACAAACTCCGATGATCAGTATAAATCTCACAGGGCATGCCGTACAAGTAATGACGCCAAATCTTTAAGGCATGAACAATGACAACTAATTCAAGATCTATGGATAGGATAATTCTTCTTATGTATCTTCAACTGTCTGGACGCGTAGGCAATCACCCAACTGTCCTGCATCAATACGGCTCCAAGGTCAACTCTCAAGGCATCACAATAGATAGTATAAAACCCCGAATCGATAGGCAATATCAAAACTGGGGCTATAGTCAAGGTTGTCTTGAGCTTTTGAAAGCTCTCCTCGCACTCTTCTGTCAACTGGAACGGAGCACCCTTCTAGGATAGTCTAGTCATAGGTGCTGCAATAGATGAAAACCCCTGAACAAATCGATGGTAATAACTCGCCAAGCCAAGAAAACTACGGATCTCTGTAGCTGAGGATGGTCTGGGCCAACTCTATACTACCTCCACTTTCTTCGGATCCACCAGAATTTCATTAATAAAAGCAATCACAAATGAATCAAGATATGTCCGAAAAATACTGTGTATCAGATGCATGAGGGCTGCTGGGGCATTAGTCAGCCCAAATGACATAACAAGTAACTCGTAATGACCATATCAAGTCTTGAAGGCAGTCTTCGGGATATCTGCTTCCCAAATCTTCAACTGATGATAGCCTGAATGCAAATCAGTCTTAGAAAACACAAAAGCACCCTGTAACTGGTCAAATAGGTCATCAATACGTGGCAAAGGATAACGGTTCTTCACTGTCACCTTATTCAAATGGAGATAATCAATACACATACGCATAGAACCATCATTCTTCTTCACAAATAAGATAAGAGCACCCCAAGGTGATATGCTAGCCCGAATAAAACCCTTATCAAGTAATTCCTGCAACTGCTCCTTCAACTCCTTCAACTCAAGAAGAGCCATACGGTATGGAGGGATAGAAATGGGCTGAGTGCTCGACAACAGATCAATGCAAAATCAATATCTCTATCCGGTGGCATGCCCAGAAGATTAGCTGGAAACACATCAGGGAAATCCCGTACTATTGGTACTGAATCAACGGAAAGAGTATCCATACTGACATCTCTCACATAAGCTAAATACGCATCATAACCTTTCTTAACCATATGCTAAGCCTTAAGGAATGAAATAACTCTACTAGGAGTGTGACTTAAAGCACCCCTCTACTCAATAAGCGGTACACTTAGCATGCCCAGTGTCACATTTTGGCATGACAATAAAGAATAGCATGGTGGGGAGACAACCAGTCCATGCCCAAGATAATATCAAAATCAACCATGCTAAGCAATAGTAAATCAGCTCTGGCCTCAAAACCACCAAGAACAACCAAACATAACTGATAAATGCGGTCAACAATAAGAGAATATCCTACAAGAGTAGAAACATAAACTAGGGAACTCAAAGAATCTCGAGATACACCCAAATAGGGAGCAAAATAATAAGACACATGAATAAGTGGAGCTTGGATCGAATAGAACCGATGCATCTCTGTGACAGACCAAGATAGTACTTGTGATGATAGAATCGGAGGTGACAGCCTCAGTACAGGCTGGAAGAACATAGTATCTGGCCTAGCCTCCTTCTCGAGGGCGATCTCTACCTCCTCGCCCTCTACCTCTGGCTGGCTGGGCTGGAGGGGTAGCAACTGGTGCTGGGACCATAGCTTGAGAACTCTGCGGGGCATGCTGTGGATGAGAAGTCTATAGAGGTGCACACCTCCTAAGTTTGGAGAAATCCCTCACCATATGGGATGTGTCACCAAACTCAAAATAAGCCCTGGGAGGACGTATCGGCTGTTACTGGCTCGGGCCAGGTCTACTGGCCTGACCACTGGAAGCACCCCGTGTAGGAGGCACACTAGATACCAGAGGTTCATAATAATGCTCCTAAGGCCTAGGTGGAGCTGGAATACCACTGGCTACTGGAAGAGCTAGATGAACTGGGCTGCTCATATGACCCCTACCATGATGACCTGCAGCTGGGGCATGAGCACCAGAATAACAGCCCGACTGTAAGGCCCCGTGAAATCCCTACTCAAAAACCCGGATCCCGTGGGGCAAGCTCGCCGCGACATAGACCTTTTTGGATTGAATAATGTATTAAAAAGTCAAGAATAAGTTTCCAAAAAAAATGCAAGAAATGCAGTCCAGAAAGCGGTCGCATAATCGAAATGCGTACCGCATATCTGTCTCAGAGTGAGGCAGAATGTTGGTTAAAATTGAAGTCAGTAATGCGGTAGCATAATCGAAATGCGGACCGCATAGTCGTCGCATATTTTCCTTTGACTTGTGCGAGGGTCAGTTCTGCGGTGCACTTTGCGATCGCAGAACATGAATGCGGACCGCATTCTTACCGCAGACCGAGTCAGAATGTTTACTTTTTGGGGAGCATTCTGCGGTCCATTATGCGGACCGCATGTTTACTCTCGCAAATGCGACCGCATAGTTGACTCGGGGCTCTAATTTTCTAATTTTTAACCCGACTTCCATATCGATATAACCGGTGTTCTATCTCATTTTGAGCATTCTTTTAAGCATTTCTAGAGAGAGGAAGAGGGTTCTTAGAGAGGGAAAGTCTCCCATAAAAATATTTCATAAGATTGGGCTAAATCATTGAAGAAAATCAAGTAAAGGCTCCTGAATCTTCATCCCAAGAGGTAAGGCTCCATCACCTCAGCTCATATTTGTATACTTAGCCATATGGGGTCATTAGGGAATTAATTCATGGGTATGAGAATGAATCTCTTGCATGCATACCACCATGGAGTATTAGAAAGTAGTAAAATTAAAAAGGAGGCGATTGAGGGTATAAAATGATAGAAATTCCTCACAAAAAGGGGGCTAAGATCACAATGCACCTTTAGTGTTTGATGATATGCTCGAACCAAGATAGAACTTCAGTTTCATCTCTAATTCTCAATTTAA
The DNA here is from genome assembly GCA_026770625.1 of Nicotiana glauca. Classification (NCBI taxonomy): domain Eukaryota; kingdom Viridiplantae; phylum Streptophyta; class Magnoliopsida; order Solanales; family Solanaceae; genus Nicotiana; species Nicotiana glauca. The sequence continues at coordinate 28,340 of MU779076.1, read as the reverse complement.
CTTGAAATTCTTGCTCAATAGATCGAAGCGCTAATAGTTCCGCAAAATTGTAAAAGAATAAGGAAAAGCTTTATTGAGGTATGTATGGCTAAAACCCCCTTTTATTAGAAATCGATCTCCGTTGGTGCTTATGAACGTGTGGTAAGAGTTGAATTGGCTAGTGTATTGATTGTTATTGCGAAATTAATTGATTTACATATATCTATACATATTCGTGAAGGATGTGCCTCAATGTGAATAACGTGCCAATCTTGATAATTAGAGAATGATGAAAAGTATCATTATTTGGTGTGCCCCAATGTGAATAACGTGCCAATCTTGATATTTAGCGAATGATGAAAAGTATAATTATTTGTTGAAATACTTGGGCTATAAGCCGACACTGAAACAAAGAATTATTCATGCTAGCTATGTGCTCACTATTTGTGATTGCAACTTGAGTTATCTTTGGTATATGTGTCTATGATCATAACTTGTAAAACGAATGTTGGAAAGGGAAAATGATGTGATGGTGGTGGCCATGAGTGCCCAGGAATTGTTGTGATATGTGTGGACTAAAGATTTGAAGGTGTTGACAAATGAGAATCAAGTAATGCCTCCAAGAAGGTGACCTAGCTGATCGGGTCATGATCGGACACCATGCCGCACACATGGTGGTAATGTGCTGATATTGAATTCCTGATAAAAGAAATGAATTATTAATTTAGAGTAATGCCTCCAATGAGGTGACCTAGCCGGTCGGGTCGTGACCGGACTCCGCTCGAGATGGCGGTGGTGATGAGAACAGTGGTGAACATGTGACAGAATTGCCCTAATCTGTGTTGTGGAAATTGTATGAAGAATTATATGAATTGTTTCTTCGATTTGCCTACCTTAATTGCTTGTATCTATTTGATAGTGCTTTCTAGTAAAATGGTGTTTAGTTATACATACCAGTACAATTCAAATGTACTGACGTCCCTTTTGTCGGGGGTGCTATATTCATGTTATGATTGTAGGTGGATCTATAGCAGGCACTCCAATCCACCTGCAGTAGCACCTCCTCTGCTTTCCGTCAGCTGTATTGGTGAGCCCCTTTCCCCTCGGGGACCTGCGTGGCTTATGCCGCTGTTCTTCCCAGAGTCTAATTTTTTTCTATGTTTGTATAAGGTATAGCCGGAGCCTTGTTGCCGGTATTTCTGTATTATTCTTCGATTATATTTAGAGGCTCCACAGACAGGTTGTGGGTAGCATCGGGTATTGGAAATTAAAATAGAAATATTGATGTATATAAGTTTATAACTTGTAATACCCTCAAAGTGGCGAAATGATGTTGCTAATGAAACTAAAATGGAAATCATTAATTATATGTCGATAGAATTTGATTAACGAAGTCCATCCCTTATTTAAATATCAGTTGGGCTGGGTAGTATGCAGGAAACCTGCCAGCCTTGCTCAGTCGGATTTACTCGGTTGAGCGCCGGTGGCGCTCCTCGGATTTTGGGGCATGACACCGACTCTCGAGACCTCTTGGCTTCCCTCTCCTTTCTATCCCTAGAATGCATACCCTCAATCCTCCTAGCAATGCTCACCACCTACTGATAAGATATATCCATCTCTAACTCACGAGCCATGCTAGACCTGATGCTGGGAATAATCCCCTCAATAAACCGACGAACCTTCTCGCGAACTGTAGAGACCAAAGTTGGTACATGTTTAGCCAAGTCGATGTAACAGATAGCATACTCCGAGACAGTCATAGTACCCTATCTCAAATGCTCAAAATCTGCATGCCAGGCGTCCCTAAGACTCTAGGGGACATACTCCCTCGTGAACATATCTGAAAACTAGGCCCAAGTTAGGGAAGCTGCCTCATCCACACTGTCTATCTCATAAGCATGCCACCACTGATAAGTGGCTCCTTGAAGCTGGAAGGCAGTGAAGAGAACCTTACTCGATCCTAATATGCCCATAGTACAGAGGATACGGTAGCACTCCTCAAGAAATCCAAGGGCATCCTCTGAGGCTAGTCTGCTAAAAGTCGGAGGCTAATACTTCTTGAAGCTCTCAAGAAGTATAGTACTAGAACGTCCTAATTGCCACTTCCCAGTATAGTACTATTTATTTTATTTAATAGTGCTTGCTGATGACATAGTTTTGATTGATGAGACGCGAGACCGCATCAATGAGAGGTTGCAGTTTTGGAGACAGGCCCTTGAGTCTAAGGCATTCAATTTGAGAAGTACTAAGATGAAATACCTAGAGTGCAAGTTTAGCATCGAGCCGACGAATGAGGAATTGGACATGAGGCTTGACTCTCAAGTCATACCCAAGAGGAGTAGTTTCAAGTACTTGGGTCGGTTCTTCAGGGGAATGGATAGATCAACAAGTATGTCACACACTATATAGGGTTCGGTGGATGAAGTGGAGGATAGCGCCGGGAGTCAATGTGACGAGAAAGGGCCACCGATACTAAAAGGTAAGTTTTATAGAGCAGTGGTTAGGCTTTCCATGTTGTACGAGACTGAGTGTCGGCCAGTTAAGAACTCACATATCCATAAGATAAAAGTTGCAGAGATGAGGATGTTGAGGTGGATGTGGGGCCATACTAAGATGGATAAGATTAGTAATGAAGATATTTGAGAGGAGGTGGGTATGGTGCCCATGGATGACAGGACGCGGGAAGCAAAATCAAATGGTTCGGGCACGTTCATAGGAGAAGCACTGATGCCCTAGTGAGGAAGGGCATGAGTACACCACAGTGATACTCAGTAAGTGCCAAGCCTAACCTCGGTTGGATAGTTACGATGAAGGTCAGGGCCCTACTGAGGTTAAATAAGATATAAGGTTTGTCGACGCCCCCTTTTTCTCGCGAAATTAGGTTTACGACATTTGGGAAGACAACTCTATTCCCACTTAGGAATTGGGTTTTTGGAATTGAAGATGCGCCACCTAATGATTAAGTGCGTTAGGACACTAAGGGTTTTGAATTTCAAAACCAGAGTTCGGGTAAGGGCTAAAAATTATCTCGAGGGGAAGGTGTTAGGCACCCCTCAAGATCCACTAGTGTGGTTCCCGACCATGCTATGTTTTGACTTTACAAATAATCAATCAAGGCTCAAATAAGGACTTACAATTAAATTGAAACTTGTGAAAGTAAGTAGAAAGAGAGCAGAGATTTGAAAGGGCTAAACAATTCTAAAGAGAGCAAACAATGACAAACAAAGGAAAAGAGATCCTAGGTTTATGATTAATATGGATCACTTCAATGCAATACCTAGCAATCACTCCTCAAAGAGGGGTCGCACGTGATATTAGCGCATCGGCCATCATCTCCATATTCTACCCTTCCCACCCCGTAAAGGTTATTTAAGTGTGTGGATTGGTCACGAATGCTTATTACGTGCTATTACCCGTCCTGTCCTATAAGTCCTAGAGGGTATTTAGGACCACTATTCATACAAGGTAAGGACTAGGCTGAACCCTTAGGTTTAAAGAACAAAATGCTAGGCGACATAAATAACAAGTAGGCTACACATAAAGGATACAAAGGCAAATAAAAGGCTCACAGATCCCTCACACGTAAGCATGTAATTAGCACGTCTCAAACACATTTAAGGTCTTAAAAGAACGCGATTTTAAAGATAAGTTTTAGTAGAAGGTACGCGAGTTTAAAGATAAGTTTTAGTAGAAGGTTTACTCACACCCGAGTGATCCGAAGAGTGTTTGACTTGCAGAAATACAACTAAGAAAATAGTTGAGTAAGTAAAGGCGAGGGAACTGTTAAAACATCGTTTGGAAATAGTAGAGATTTGAAAATACAATAGTTTAATAGACAAGTATCAAATAACGTGATCCTGGGAAGAAAGATAAACCAGTAATTTGAAAACTTAATAGAGCAAGAATCAGGAAATTAGTGAGAGCATATAAATATGAAACAGGTTTCCAGATAAAGAGATTTGCAGTAAAAGAGTGGACTCCAAAGAGTCACAACAGGAATGAGAGTGGCACGATTTAAATTAAACAAAGGTGATTAGCCTTAACTGGTAAAAACAGGGTTAATTGGTTCTTATTCGGGCCTATAGCTTGCCTAGGTGACGCACGTATTGCCTACTTGACTTAAAAGGAGTGAACATGCATATTAATTCTAGTTTTAAAGAGAAGATGCAGTTAACCAAATTTGTGTTATTAAATTAAATAGCTGGTGAGGCGTTTGGCAATTGCAACCCTTATAACATGATATCTAATGCACATAAAGTTCCTAAAACATGGTCTCTAAATGCAGTAGTGTTTCATAACAGTTATTTGTTGATTACTAACTGATCACAAAGTGAGTATAACAATCTGAAAGTAGAGAGATTAAGATAGGATATCTTGGTGTGAGATGCATGTCCTACACATGGCTTCTATTGCACAAATTGATAAGTAAAGCCCAATAGACATGTTCTCTACCCATTAATTAAACTAAGCATGCATAATCCCTCCCAATTTCACTATAGCCCTAAGCAGTTGTTTATAAGTTATTACAGACCATGATAGCTGAATTACATAATGAAAAAGTAAAAAAAGAAGCTACTCTATAGGGAGCCTTCATCCAGACCCAATATTCCAACCTCACTTCTTTCGAGTTTCACAACCATGACCATGGTTTGGGTACGGCAAAGCTCCCTAAGGGTCCAATGGGGCTCCTTGGCCAATACCAGCACCCAAACATTACAAAAATGTTTGAACAAGTGCAGTGTGGAATTACCAGCCTTGTGCATCAAAGTTCAATGGGCCCTTAGAGGTACCCAAGGCAATGCTTACATGAAAAGGGGTAGAACCTAAACTCTAGGAGTAATGAGAGTGTGATAGAATTTTCTTTAAAGAAATTGAGTTGAAAAATAGTTTTGAAAACAAAGAATGATCCATGTAGAACCAGCTTTGAAAGAAAAACAATGGGACAGTTTTGACAAAACTCAGAACCAAAATACCTCATATAATTCCGGGCAGTAAATACAAACAGGGAAAAAGGAAGTGGGGGCAGGTAGTTCACATGTAATAACACAATTGCCCCTAGATACCAAAGAAAAGCACTTCAAAACTTAGACAGTCAACAGGTTTCAACCAAAAGGGCTCATGATCACATGCTGAGAATGTACTGGGGCGAGGGGGTTGGAGAGAACATGCATTAAGCAAATCAGTAGGCATGCCGGATTAATAGAAGGATAGTCATACATGGGCATGTTAGTTGCAATAAGAATAGCAGAACCATAAGTAAAAGCATAGAAGAAACAAAGTAAAGTGAAACATGTATAAAATCATATTGTTTTGGATGCTATAAATCAAATAGAGGGCATACTAGTCAAGGATGAGATAGTGTAGAGCAGTAGTATGCAGACCAAACAATCAGCAATGTATAAAGCAGTAGAATAATGGAGCCGCCCCCTAAAGATCACTCAGTCTTGGCTTTCAGCCGAATGAATAATCAGTAGTCAACAGGAAAGTGGGAGAGGATGTGTAGAAAACAATATAGAACACCAAGTATGCTTATGTGTGTAATAGAGAGTTCAGAGCAATAAGCTTTGTTCGTGTTCGTGTGTTTAATGTGAATGTATCAGTGTGTAATGCAAAAGAGAATGGGGGTACTTATAGCGCCCAAATTAAGTGAAAATAAGGTAATACATATAGACGGATCATAATTATGGAAATAATACCAATTAGAATCAATTCAAAAACTCGGACTCCCTTCAATTAAGGAGTCACAGTTCCAATATTGTATCAAATAAGAAAAAATATTATTTGCAAGGCTGGTATTTCCATAATAGGAGTAGTAAAAGTATACAGAATATTTCAAGTAAGGAAAGTATATGGATAGCATATTGTGCACACAAATTAGTTCAAAGAATCACAGATGAAATTGAAAATCACAGGGAATCAGTATTAAGTAAGGAGAGCATTTCACAAATAAGGAAGTGATTCAAAAATTAGTGTAAAACTTCTAAGGAAAACATATGCAAGTCAGGGATTCGAAGAGATGCACAAAGTTAGCAGGATATTTGGTAAACGATGAACAATTTGACCTATAAACAGAATAGGCATGAAAATCAGAGAACCCTAAGCAAGAAATCACATAATCAATAGAGGGCTGGAACACTAATAGCAAAATTAAAGGATGGAACTCGGAGAGTAACCAGAAGATCACACCAACAAGCACAAAACACAAACATAAACACATAACACTCAAAAAAAAAATCAAAAGATATAGTGATTTTTAAAGGGTTCAGAAAACCCTATTTTTAAAAGAAGAACAAAACGTTGAAAACTTGAACAATCAAAAAATCGAGTAAAGAGTAGTGTAAAACACAAAAGACTATGTTAAAAATCATTTAAAAGGACAAGGTTTTGAAGAAAATTAGTGTTTCGTAATAAACTAGTGAGAGATAGGGAACCTAGCTATAAAACTCGTCAATAATGATGCTCGTAGCACCATCGAACCATAACCCATCGGAGAAAGACTAGAGATAGGCTAGGCAGAGCTTCCGGTAACCATTTTGTATGGTGGAGGTTTCTAGAGTCTCAACAATGGAGGGAATCAACAAAAAAAAGGTTTCATGGCGGCTGGTGGTCAAGAGAAGTGGGGCTGGAGGTGGCCGGAGAGGCGGTGGATTCATCGGAGACGGAGAACCAGAAGGTTTTAGAGAGAAGGGAGAGAGAGAGAGGGAGAGGGGGAGAGAGAGAGAGAGAGAGACCGTCTGTGAAATGATGGGTTTGGGTGGGGGGTTGTTGGATTTAATTTTAGAAATAAAACCTGAGTCGTTGATCTCACTTGATCAACGACTCAAATTAGATTGAAGCTGGACCGGGTCATTAAATTGGGTATGGGTCGGGTGATTTGAGGACTGGGTCGGGGGTTTTGGGGTTGAAATTGGGGGTTCAATTTGTGGCTAAAATTGGAATGTAAAGGGGTTATAATTGAAATAAATGAGGTTAAATGTTAAACAGCTATTTCTTCCATTTTTATTTTAATAAAAATAGTTAAAATAGTTTTTAAACCAATTAAAAGTACTAAATTGATTAATAACATATAAATGTTAATTAAAAAATATTGGGAGCAATTTTGTAATTATAAATATTATTAATCGAAAAATAGGCTATAATTGTAATTATAGCAATTTAGCTTTAAAAATACTAAATAAATTATATAAAATATGCAAAAATTACCTTAATTATATCTGGGTATAAATATGAGAATAAGATAAATTATTCACAAAAAATGATAGTCTGAAAATAATTATTGAATTTTATACTATTAAAATAGACAACAAAGTGATTTTAAAAAATCTTTAAAATAAGGAAAAATACCAAAACTCTTGGGTATGCTTATATATGCATGTACATACTATTTTGAGAATATTTTGAGTATATATAAAAATACATAGGGAAAAATTGGGTATCAACAACTGCCTCTGTTTACCCGGGAAGGATGAAAGAGTTGTCAGTTAAAGATATGATGACCAATTTTGACCGAGCTCTAGTTTCTGAGCTACCTACATATCCCTGGTTTTACAGGAATCAGGTCATAATATAGTTCGGGAAACACCGATGGAGTATGCCGATGGAGATTTTTGAAGAGACAGACGCAATATTTAGGTTGGGAAGGGTGGTCAGGGACTGATGGGTTGCGAGAACTGGAACGAGATCGCTCCTGTTGTAATGGCCGTTGCCAGCTGATGTACCTGCAATTGAGTAATACAAGCATATCGTGCAAAATTTAAACGTGATGCGAGTTCCCGTTGGACCATGAATGTTGTCTTTGGACGGTTAGAATGACGTCCTCAAACCATGATGTCCTAGGCCATGAAGTGCATGATAAAGGATTCGTAGGCTATGAAATAATGTTCTCGGGCTATGATGATGGTGCCTCCGAACCGTAATGCCTTTGAATAATGATGTGCAGAATATAAAAGGGGGTCCTCGAGCCACGGCATGGCATTCTCGGGCTATGAAAATGGTGCCTCCGAACAATGACGCCCTTGGATGGTTTGGCGGTATTTCGGCCCATGAAATGCAAGATTTGGCGGTATTTTAGCCTATGAAAATGCAAGATTTAGCGGTATTTCAGCCGATGTAAAACATAAATATAAATGGCAATATTTTAGCCGATAGAAATTTAAATAATGCTGGCGATATTTTAGCCGATGAAGTGCAAGATTTAGCGGTATTTTAGCCGATGTGAAGGATAAATCTAAATGGCGATATTTCAGCCGACAAAAATTTAAATAAAGCTGGCGATGTTTCAGCCGATGTAGAAAATATAAATGGCGATATTTCAGCCGACAGAAATTTAAATAAAGATGGCGATGTTTCAGCCGATGTAATGATTTGAATGCATTTGGCGATCTTTTAGCCGATACGAGGGATTCAAACAAAACTGTTGATGTTTCATCCATGCAAGATTTAAATAAAGCCGACAGTATTTCAGCCGATGCAAGTAAGAGGTGGCGATATTTCAGCCATGCAGGATGGAGACAGTGCTTAGTCTCGGAAGGCAGAAAGGTAGCCTTATGCAATGCAAGGAAATGCAAGATGGAGGTAGTGCTTAACCTCGGAAGGCAGAAAGGTAGCCTTATGCAATGCAAGGAAATGCCGGATGAAGGTAGTGCTTCACCTCGGAAGGCAGTAAGGTAGCCTTATGCAATGCAAGGAAATGCAGGATGGAGGTAGTGCATAACCTCGGAAGGCAGAAAAGTAGCCTTATGCAATGCAAGGAAATGCAGGATGGAGGTAATGCTTAACCTCGGAAGGCAGAAAGATAGCCTTATGCGATGCAAGGAAATGCAGGATGGAGGTAGTGCTTAACCTCAGAAGGCAGAAAAGTAGCCTTATGCAATGCAAGAAAATGCAGGATGGAGGTAGTGCTTAACCTCGGAAAGCAGAAAAGTAGTCTTATGCGATGCAATAAATAACGGCGAAGAGTAACGAAATCTCTTAGCTGAGAGGTGATAGCTGATAGTTGATTGTTGTTGTAGCCGCTGGGGAGGTCATGTGCGGATAACACTTGTAAGTGAGTGATGATTCTGAAAGTTGAACTCCTACAAAAATATGAGTATGAACCGGATTTGATGGTTCTATATTTTGGGGTGCTTGCATTCAAAGAAAGATCATGAGTTTTGTCAAGGGGGGAGGTTAGTTCGTCTTCCCGTGGACTCCGCTCGTCCTACTCGGCTCTTATTTTCATTGGGGTAGCGTTGCTAAACAAGTAATTTGATAGTAGCCATGCATGATTTGGTAATATAATTTTAAAATATGATATAAATACGTAATTTAAAAATGATTTTCTTTTAGATGAACCGACAACTGCGACGCGGTTCAAGACATTGCGACCTCTTTTGCTCTGGATTTTTGAGGGTCCTCCTCAAAATTCTGCCCCAGTTTCCAATGTCGGGGGAAATAAAATTTTTGTTGAATTGTGACCGAACCCATAGGGCTGTCAACTTATCCCCTCTTAAACGGGAATCAGGTCAGGTGTAGTTCAAATTACATCATCATAATGATTACACATAGTATTGCTTCAGTGCATCTGAATTGATCGGCTTTGGCCAAACTTCTCCGTGCATTTCTGCGAGTATGATGGCTCCTCCTGTTAGGACTCGGTGAACCATGTATGGACCTTGCCAATTAGGCGAGAACTTTCCTTTGGCTTCGTCATGGTGCGGAAAAATCTTCTTTAGTATTAACTGCCCTGGCGCAAATCATCTTGGCTTGACCCTCTTGTTGAATGCTCTGGTCATTCTGTTCTGATAAAACTGACCATAAAAAACTGGATTCAGTATTTTCCCGTCTATAAAGGCTAATTGCTCATAATGACTCTTTGCCCATTCTACATCTTCAAGTTCTGCTTCCTACATAATTCTCAGGGAGAGAATCTCTACTTCGGCTGGGATGACTGCCTCGATACCGTAAACCAACGTATAAGGAGTTGCTCCAGTTGAAGTGCGGACGATGGTACGGTATCCCAGTAGAGCTAATTTTAGCTTCTCATGCCATTGCTTGTGTTTTTGTATCATATTCCTTAGTATCTTTTTGATGTTTTTATTGGCCCATTCATCTGGGGTCTGTAGGCTGTAGAATTCTTATGCTTGATCTTGAACGTCTCACACATTGTTTTCATCAGATCACTATTGAGATTGGAACTATTATCAGTGATGATTGACTCTGGGACGCCGAACCGACAAATGATACAGTCGCGGACAAAGTCTGCCACAACCTTCTTGGTTACCGCTTTATATGATGTTGCTTCAACCCATTTGGTGAAATAATCAATTGCCATTAGAATGAACCTGTGCCCATTTGATGCGGCAGGCTTGATAGGTCCGATGACATCCATTCCCCAAGCAGCGAACGGCCATGGTGAGCTTGTTGCATTGAGCTCATTAGGAGGCACCTTTATCATATCTGTATGAATCTGGCAGCGATGGAATCTTCGGAACATACTGGATACAATCTATCTCCATATTCATCCAGAAATAACTAGCTCGAAGTATTTTCTTAGCTAAGACAAAACCATTCATATACGGACCACATGTCCTCGCATGAACTTCTTCCAACAACCTGGATGCTTCCTTTGCTTCGACACACCTTAGTAACTCCAAATTGGGAGTCCTCCTATACAGGATTCCTCCGCTATGAAAGCAGTGATTGGACAATCTCCACAGTGTACGCTTTTGATAGTGTTTGCAAGTTATGGATCTCTCCTGTTGACAAATACTTCTTAATGTCATGGAACCATGGTTTTCCATCTGCATTTCCTCGACATGAGCACAGTAAGCAGGTTGATCCTGGATTTTTACCGGGATAGGATCAATGAAGTTCTTGTCTGGGCGCTAAATCATAGATGATAGAGTGGCCAATGCATCGACAAACTCATTCTGTACTCTGGGAACATGCCAAAATTCTGTCTTTGTAAACCTCTTCCTCAATTCTTTTACGTGATGCAAATATGGGAGTATCTTGGAGTTCTTGGTTGCCCATTCTTCCCGAACTTGATGTATGAGCAGGTCGAAATCCCTGATCACTAGTAACTTCTGAACGTTCATGTCAATGGCCAACTTGAGCCCCAAGATGAAGGCTTCGTACTCTGCCACATTATTGGTGCACGGGAACCTGAGTTTGGCGGACACCAGATAATGTTGACCTGTTTCTGATACTAGAACTGCTCCAATGCAAATTCCTTTAAAGTTTGCTGCTCCGTCGAATAACATTCTCCAGCCATCATAGGATTCTTCAATGTCTTCTCCTATGAAAGAGACCTCCTCGTCAAGAAAATATGTCTTTAGAGGCTCGTATTCTCCGCCCACAGGGTTTTCGGCAAGATGATCAGCTAGTGCCTGTCCTTTGATTACTTTTTGAGTCACGTAGACGATATCAAACTCACTCAGCAGAATTTGCCATTTGGCTAGCTTGCCTATGGGCATGGGCTTCTATAAGATGTACTTCAGCGGATCCATCCTTGATCTGAGATAAGTAGTATAGGCACAGAAATAATTCCTCAACTTTTGAGCTACCCAAGTCAGAGCACAATAGGTGCGTTCTAGCAGGGAATACCAGGCCTCGTACGGGGTGAACTTCTTGCTGAGATAGTAGATGGCTTGCTCCTTTCTCCCCATTTCATCATGTTGTCCTAAAATACAGGCAAATGCTCCATCCAGTACTGCAAGGTGGAGCAATAGCAGTCTACCTGGTTCGGGCAGGACTAGGACTGGTGGCGTTGACAGGTATTCCTTAATTCTGTCAAAGGCCTTTTGACAATCATCAGTCCATTTAGTGGCGACATCCTTCTTCAACATCTTAAAGATTGTTTCACAAATGATTGAGCACTGGGCTATGAATCGACTGATGTAGTTGAGTCTCCCCAAGAAACTCATAACCTCTTTCTTGTTCTTTGGCGGTGGTAATTCTTGAATAGCTTTGACCTTTGATGGATCGAGTTCTATTCCTCGTCGATTTACGATGAACTCAAGTAGTTTTCTGGCTGAAACCCCGAATGCACACTTGGCGGGATTCAATTTTAGGTTATACCTTCTCAATATGTTGAAGAACTTTCTTAAATCTTCCATGTGATCACTGGATTTCTTGGATTTGATGATGACATCGTCCACATATATATCGATCTCTTTATGTATCATGTCATAAAAAATAAAAGTCATGGCCCTCATGTAGGTGGCTCCAGCATTCTTTAATCCAAACGACATCATCTTGTAACAACACATCCCCCATGGCATAATGAAAGCCATTTTCTCTGTGTCTTCTTTATTCATCCATAACTGATGATACCCAGCAAAACAATTGACAAATGACTGCAACTCGTGCTTGGCGCAGTTGTCGATCAGGATGTGTATGTTCGGCAAGGGGGAGTCGTCTTTTAGACTAGCCCGATTGAGGTCCCGGTAGTCGACACAGACTCTGACCTTTCCATCCTTCTTTGGAACTAAAACAATATTGGCAAACCATGTCGGGTATTCCACTACCCTGAGGACCTTGGCTTTGACTTGTTTGGTAACTTCTTCCTTGATTTTCAAACTCATGTCTGGCTTGAACTTTCTGAGCTTCTGCTTTACCGGCAGACATGTCAGATCTGTTGGTAGTTTGTGAGCTACAATAGATGTACTGAGACCGATCATATCATCATATGAATAGGTAAATATGTCCTCATATTCTTTTAATAATTTCGTGTACTCTTCCTTTTTTGACGGCGACAGGTGAACACTAATGCGCATTTCCTTGATATCCCCTGCATCCCCCAGATTGACAACTTCAGTTTCATCCAGGTTAGACTTAGGTCTATTCTCAAAGTCTTCAACCTCTTTAATGACTTCTTCTGGTATCTCATCCTCTTCTAAGTCTATATCCATTTGTTGCGTTATCTCGTCGTATGTCACATTTGTCGGTTCATCAAGATAAGTAATAGTAATGTTGTGTAAAGTAAAGTAAAGGGCAGCGAAAAGAAATAATAAGAGCGAGACTTATATAAGAAACTGAAATTCTTTGATAAATGCCAAAATTGTTTTGAACATCGGAGCTCTTTTCAAAAATTTAAAGATAATACTGAAGAGAAATCAACTAGCAAAAAAGTAAAAGATAATGCATAATGCTTTTTTTAGCCTTGCTACCCCGAAGCATTCAGGGCCTTGGTGATTCTGATGGACCAATTGTTGAGGCGCTCTCCTCGGCTCACCGCCTCTATGGAAGGGCCTTCCTCCCCTTCCTTCTCGAGAATGACATGATAGTCCATATTGTCATCTTCCAAGAACAGGTTCTTCATTGCTGCCAATGTTTCATCTTTCTCTGACCCATACATGATGTCGGCTAGCTGGAAATTTTGTTCCAGGCGGGGTATTGGGTGCTCGAGCGGATAGTAAGGGTCGCGCCATGGTGGCGACCAGTTCTAGAATTCTTCCTAACTATATCCATACCCTAACTCGAAAGTGGTGACATACTTCTTCTATTTGATAGGCTTGGTGATATCCTGGAGGTTTTTGCCGAGCCCTTTGCTAGGTTCATACCCGTTCCAGTTTAGTATACTCTCTATCTTGTTATCCCACCACTTATCTTTGTCCACGGTGTTGACTCGCTCAATCTGTTGGTAGGTTTCTCCTCCTAGTTTCCTTTTCCCTTCAATTGCTGGGATGGTTTGACAATTGTATATAGGATTACTCCCGTCACCATGACCAATCACCTCTTGGTGATTCCACTCAAACTTCATTGCCTGGTGCAGGGTTGAGGCTACGGCTCCAACGGCGTAGATCCAAGGTCGTCCTAGTAGTAAGTTGTAGGATGCTGGGATGTCTATTATTTGAAAATCAACATCAAACCAAGTTGGCCCCATTTGCAGACACAAACTGATCTCCATAATAGTAGACCTTTGGGAGCCATCAAAAGCTTTGACGTTGATATCCCCATCCTTAATTTCATGCAGACTTTCCCCCAACGTTTAGAGGGTCACCAATGAACAAATGTTGAGCTGGACCCTCCGTCAATCAAAGTCCCGGTGATGAAATAGTCTACGCACTACATAGTGATGTGCAACACTTTGTTGTGGCCTAAACCTTCAGGGGGCAACTCATCCTCGTGGAAAGTGATCTTATGATTCTCCAATACGTGCCCAACCATTTTTTCCATCTCTCCTCCAGTTATATTGCTGGGTACATACGCGTCGCTCAGTATCTTCATTAGGGCATTCTTGTGTGTCTCGGAGCTTTGCAGTAGAGCTAGAATGGAGATCTGGGCTGGTGTTTTATTTAATTGGTCGACAACTGAGTATTCCTTTGCCTGTATCTTCCGCCAGAGATCATCTAGCCCAGTTTCAATAGGCCGTCCAGAGGCCTGTTTACTTGGTTCTACTAAGTGCTCCGTAGTATAAATTCTACCAGTCCTGGTCATACCCTATGCTGTAATTGCTTCTCCAGACCTAGTCTTTCCCTTTCTTCTTGTCTCGACGGTGCAATCCCAAGGAATGGCCTGTGCATGGAATGGCGTTATGGCTGACATTGCCACAGGAATTGGCTCTCTCATTTTAGGAGGCAACACAACAACTTTGAATGGTGTAGGTGCTTTTAGAGACCCAAACTCCACCTCAATTGGCTCTGAAGTCTTTATGGATGACAATGTTTCAAACTCGAAAGGCACAGATATGTTTACTTCAGCATCCCCTGAGGGCTGGATCTGGACTACGATTGGATTTAGTGTGACTGTTGGTTTCTTGGGCTCGTCACCTTCGGCGATTAATCTAATTGACACTTTGGGTTCCCAATCATCTTATACTTCGATCATATGCATACCACCACCCTTATAATCATGCAAGGGATTGTTTCGAACATTAGTAGTAGGTTCCTTGGCCATGGTGATTTTTTTGTCAATTAGAGCTTGGATTTTGTCTTTTAGAGAACAGTACTCATCAATGGTATGCCCATTCATGCCGGAATGGTATGCATAGGTTTGGTTTGGACTGACCTATTGGGATGAATTTTCTGGAGTTATGGCAGGGATTGGGGTGACGTAACTGGCTACTTTGAGTCTTTCATATAGTTGGTCGATTGGCTCGGTGATGGCGGCGTATTGCTTGGAAGGTCTACGGTCGAAGTTAGGGCGTGGCCTGGGGAAATTTTGGTGGGCGAGAGGTGATTAGTAGTGAGCATTATAGGCTTGGTAGACGGGTGCAGGTTGGGAATATCTTGGTGAGGTAGGTTGATATGTGGGGGATGAAGATGATTGGTAAGTGGGTGACGGAATTTGGTAAGAGGGCGGAGGTGTTTGGTAGTTGGGGATAGGCTGGTATGTGAGAGGGGGTACCGGGTAGGCTTGGTATTTTATTGGGGACTTGGTTCACTGTGCAACCATCACGACAATCACGTCCTTTTTCTTAGACGCGCCACCAGATTGTAGGGCCCTTTGGTAGCCTGCAGTGCTTCAAAATTAGTGACCATACCGCTCTTAATGCCTTCCTTAATCTTTTCTCCTAGCTTGATGGTATCGGAGAATTTCTGGCCCTTTAACAACATTAACCTCTCATGATAATGAGAATCTTGAGCTCGGATGAAAAATCAGTTCATCTGTTCTTCCTCTAAGGCCGGCCTGACTTTAGCATCCTCGGATCTCTATCTTGTAGCATACTCGCAGAATGTCTCAGTGGGTTTCTTTTTTAGATTCTGGATGTAGAAGATATCCGGTGCATTTTCTGTATTGAACCTGAACCTGTCCATTAAATTGGACGCCATTCCAACCCAGCTCGTCCACTTCTTGGGATCTTGGCTAATGTACCAAGATAACGCATCACCTTTCAAACTTCTTATGAAGAGTTTCATGTGAATCTTACTATCTCTTCCTACACCGACTAGCTTATCATAGTATGTCCTCAGATGGACTTTAGGATCCCCGGAGCCGTCAAACATTTTGAACTTGGGAGGTTTGTACCCCTCGAGAAGTTCGACGTCTGGCTGAATGCAAAGATACTCATAATTCAACCCTTCAGTGCCTTTGTTTCCTTCAACGCCGTGGACTCGACTAGTTAATTTCTTGAGCTCGGCTGCCAGGTTCTTGATGAGAGAGTCTTTGTCATCAGACTCTTCTGTGTTTGTGATGGGTTGATTGTATTGTGGTAGGGTTTCCACATAGATGAGAGTATGGCGGGGATGATCATTTGATGCTTCAGGGATGGGGAGTGGAGTGTTGTTGTGACATGTGTTGTAGCTTTGATGAGTAGCGGGTTGTTTCTGCAGATTCGGGATGTTTTGTGGCGGTATGGGGTGTTGAACATTGGGAAAGTTGACGTCTGGAGTAGTGAGGGAGAAGGACAAACTCTCCAAGTTCCGAACTTGGTCTAGTTCTTCTTGAAATTTCAGTAACTTTTGTTCGAGTTGAGCGGCACTTTCTTTGGATACCTGAATACCCTGAGGAACCTCTACCCTTTCAAGCGAATTCTCCTTTCTGGCATTGTGCAAATTTTCCATTTTTGCTTTGCCCCTGTTTTTGATAGGACTTGGAGGAGGAGGAGGTGGACGGCCCTTAGCTTGTGGAATAGGATAATGATGACAGAATGCACGAACTAACCTTTTAGGGATGGGAATAAAAATAAAAGTAAAACAACAAAAAGGTAACAAGTTAGTACGGATTCTGAGACAAATATTGCAATATTTAAACACATAGTATAAGAAAATAATTGTATCCTAAATTGGGTGCCTAGTTGTGCCCGAGGTAGGCCTAGCGAAAAGTTGATTTGGACAACTTATAATGCTAAATGCCTCCTTTTATTGATAAAATAAGACGAATCCCAAAACAACACTAAAATTGCATAAAGTAAAAATGACACTAATGGCCATTGGCCTTATTACATTTCAAAGCGAAAAAGAAAATAAACTCCTAACTAATTGGTCCCAGAAGGACCTTCCCTAGACTCGGCACCTTTGGCTCCATCGAACAGCGTCACCAACTCACGCAATCCCAACAGCATCTAAGCCCTAGCAAAATGTCCTCCTTTATTTCCCTCGGCGTTTTGGCAATTCTCGATCCTTCGATCAATTTCCCTTTCAGCTCTACTAACCCTCACTCCAAATGCCCTAGTCGCTTGTTGGCTCTGACGGCCATATTCTTCCGTTCCTCGATCAACTTTTGATTTGCCTCTTGAATCTCCTGATGCTCACTCTCGCACTCCCTGATCCTTTTGCGCAACTGATTGTATTTAACCTGTATCTCAGCCATTTCGTCGATGACCCTGTGATCTCAGGAAGACCCGGGCTATCCTAACCCAACATGATCTTTTTCTAGCCAACCTGGATAGTATGATATGTAGCCGACATGATACCTATCAGGATTTATGGAATCCTTCTCCATGACGATCTTGATGTTCCACATGTGTTGATCTTGACATTTGTATGGGTTGTCGTCGTCTTGGAAATTAGCCCTGAAATGACTCATCTTCTCGACCTTTGGTACGACTTGCTTTCTCCCTACCTGCTCATGTCTCGGAGAGGGACATAGGGATAAGTTCCCCTCAGATCAATGAGTGTGAGGAATGGAGCGTCGCGAGAGCGTATGATGAACTCTCCAGTGGGGAATTCGAGCATTCATTGCACCTTGTCTTCTTTCAAGTTTTCAAAAAACTCTACCCATCCTCGAGCATCCTCTGGCTGAGCAAACATGTCGGGTATATAGTTCATTCTCTTGGGATGGTGAAAGGCTATATGATCATTCCACGGCCTTCGCGGAGGCTCTTGACGGTATCGACCCTTTTGGAGATGTTCTATAAGCCAGAGTTGGAGTAGTAAGTTGCAACCTTCAAAGTGACTGGCTCCTTGTTGACTGTTCTCCAAAGCTCGGTAGATCTATGCAACAATCATGGGCACTATGCTGAAAGGCTGCACTCCAATCCCCTCCATTATCGTCTTGGTGACCATGGCTAGTCTGGTATGGATCCTAGCCTTCTTCATAGGAAACACTATCACCCCCAAGAAACAGAACATGAAGACGAAAACCGTCCTGTGGACATGCCTCAATGATGTGAGGCAGAATTCATCTTGATAGGTGCGGTAGGACTTGTTATGGCCGTACCTCTCATACAGGTAGTCGAAAGGAATATAGGAATCCTTAGTTTTTATTCAACCCCATCATTTTGAAGAAACCCCTACCCTTACGGTTTTCTGGCATGAACAAACCTGGAGTTTCCCAAGGAATACCGGCTAACCCACCTATTTCCTCAAGCAATGGGTTCATTTCAAGGTCCCCAAATCGAAATACTAATCTATTACTGTCCCAGAACAATGTCGCAGCCTCTATGATTTTGTTGTCAGGTGAATTTCCAAAAGAGAGGGTAAGTTTCCCAAATACTTGCGGACGAGAGTCCGGTCACTGGAATGAAGGTCCTCCCACTAACTTAGCAACCTTGGATGAATGTTGGTTACCATGCCAAATCTGGGGATTTCGTGCCTCGTTTTCTGCAAAACAAAATGTTAGTCTCTTACCCTACCGGACTCGAATATTTAAATCAATAATTAGCATAATGGCATTTAGTTCCCCAAATAAGTGCACAGAATATGGTGTTGTCCGTTTGGGTTCCAAGGAATCCCAGTGGACTTTGGACACGGCTATCTTAAAGAGTCATTATGCGGACAGCATAACTGACTCGACTAGGTTTGGCAGTGATGCATGCATAGTTAAATAGAATAAGGTTTCTATGGGGTATTAGACCGGTACCCTTGAGCGGACAACACAAGAGGGAAAGGCACGGAACTATCGACTGCACCGCTGATCGACCGGTTTTACTGCAAATATGCTTTTGCCAAATTTAGGGGGTAATAATATAGGAAGAGCGCAACAACTCATCAAGCGTTGCTATAGTATTTGTTTGGCACCAGTAGAATATGATGTTGAAAAATGCAATTACAAAAATGAAACAAATTGTCACATATTTTCATGTTCGTAAAATAATGATTACAACAATTGCTCAGAAATTACAACGGCATTGAAGGAAAATAGTAAAAGAAAGCATTAAAGAAAAGGAAACAAAAAGTCAAGTCAGTTTCGAATAAAGGCATTAAATAAAACGATAAAGAGCAATAAATTCACAAATAACATGAAGTGGTAAAAGCCTTAAATAAATCCCCAACAAAATCGCTATGCTGTCTATGCCCCCTTTTTCTCGCAAAATCGGGTTTACGATATTTTGGAAGACAACTATATTCCCATTTGGGAATTGGGTTTTTGCAATTGAAGGGTTGCCACCTAATGATTAAGTGCATTAGGACACTAAGGGTTTTTGAATTTGAAAACAAGAGTTCGAGTAAGGGCTAGAAATTATCTCGAGGGGAAGGTGTTAGACACCCCACAAAATCCACTAGTGTGGTTCCCGGCCATGCTATGTTGTGACTTTACAAATAATCAATCAAGGCTCAAAAAAGGACTTGCAATTAAAATTGAAACTTGTGAAAGTAAGCAGAAAGAGATCAGATATTTGAAAGGTCTAAACAATTCTAAAGAGAGCAAACAAACACAAACAAAGGAAAAGGGATCCTAGGTTTATGATTAATATGGATCACTTCAATGCAATACCCAGCAATCACTCCTCAAAGAGGGGTCGCATGTGATATTAGCGCATTGGTCAACATCTCCATATTCTACCCTTCCCACCCCGTAAAGGTTATTTAAGTGTGTGGATTGGTCACGAATGCTTATTGCGTGCTATTACCCGTCCTGTCCTATAAATCCTAGAGGGTATTTAGGACCACTATTCATACAAGGTAAGGACTAGGCTTAACCCTTAGGTTTAAAGAACAAAATGTTAGGCGACATAAATAACAAGTAGGACTACACATAAAGGAACCATACAAAGGCAAATAAAAGGCTCACAGATCCCTCACACGTAAGCATGTAATTAGCACGTCTCAAACACATTTAAGGTCTTAAAAGAACGCGAGTTTAAAGATAAGTTTCAGTAGAAGGTTTAATCACACCCGAGTGATCCGAAGAGTGTTTGACTTACAGAAATACAACTAAGAAAACCGTTGAGTAAGTAAAGGTGAGGGAACTATTAAAACATCGTTTGGAAAAAGTAGAGATTTGAAAATACAATAGTTTAATTAGATAAGTATCAAATAACGTGATCCTGGGCAGAAAGGTAAATCAATAATTTGAAAACATAATAGAGGAAGAATCAGGAAATTAGTGAGAGCATATAAATACGAAATAGGTTTCCAGATAAAGAGATTTTCAGTAAAAAAGTGGACTCCAAAGAGTCACAACAAGAATGAGAGTGGTAGGATTTAAATTAAACAAAGGTGATTAGCTTTAACTGATAAAAACAAGGTTAATTGGTTCTTATTAGGGCCTAAAGCTTGCCTAGGAGACGCATGTATGTCACAACCCAATTCCCAAAGCCGGTTGTGATGGCGTCTCTCGTGAAGACAAGTCCAGCCAACAGATCAACAATGCCTTATTTAACAATTAATAACTATAAATGAACAAATAATACGAATTATTAGCATTAATAACTAATATTTATCACTCAGCACAACCCGACCGGGGTGTCACAAGTCACGAGCATCT
>MU779072.1:2778-13927 GCA_026770625.1 Nicotiana glauca | reverse complement strand
TGATTTTGATCTTAAGACTTGTTTGGTTATAGCTGTTTAAATTTCGATTAATAATTAGTTAATGATTGGATTAATTCTGATAATTAGGGTTATAATAGTCTGGTAGTTTTAAAATTCAGGGTTAAAGGGGTAAAATAGCAGTAGTGTAGCTGGAAAAATCAAATGAATTGCAGGGGTAATTTGGGTACATAAAGGGGTTAAGGGTAATAAACCTTAGGAAGTGGGGGCACTCTGGGTAGAAGGAAATGTCCATAAGGTAATTTTCTAAGAGAGGTAGGGATATGTAGGGTAATACACTTAGATAAAATGTTCTAGATGGGATAATTAATGTGATTTTTCACAAATAAGGGTATTCAATCGAGTAACTAATAAAAAATAAGGATAAAATTGAAATAAAAGAGGGACCATAGTGTATTTAACAAAGTTTGAACTTCCCTCCAAAATTAAAACTATAAATAGGCATCAATGGGCATCATTTGTTAAGTTTGGCAATCTGAAAATATCCCTGAAGTAATTCTGCCATTCTAGATCCACATTCTCGAAATTAATCACTTCCAAAACTCAAAAGCATTAGACTTATTAGAAAAAATATCCAAAAATCCATTGTTTCATTGATCTAAGTTCAATTTGAAGACTGTTTTGTTGATTATCCTGGTTCTGGTGATCGAAAGGCTTTGAATTTCGTTTTGAATTGGTCAAGTGTGTTTCCCTGGTCTATATCTTCTGCTGATTCAAATATGGGTTGTTGATTGGATCTTATTTGCTCATAGTGAAAACTATTGCTGTTGCTGTATTTGTTTCCTGTCAAAATCTCCTGAATTCATTCCTGAATTACTGGGCATTGCTGTTGAATTTTGCTGTGCTGTGTTACATAGTGTTTCAGTGAAGCTGACTCTCTTCTCCTTCTCTATTATAACTCATATTCCAGGTACACAGCCCTGACTTTGATAATTGTAAGCTGAAATGAGAAGGATGAATCCAAATGATAACTGAAATTTAGTATCTGAGTTATTTCAATATTGTGTATTCGACTGATATTTGCTTAAATTTCTACTGGTTATTGTATTAAATGGACTGTATAGACTATTATGTTTCAAATTCATGTAATTACTAGTGGTATTTAGTTTTAAACTAGGTGAATGGAATAATTTCATAACTGATACGTTCTGATTTATATGAACGTCAATTTGAAGTTCTAATTAAAAATAGATAATCATTGTAAAGGATAGGTTCAGCAGTGTTTTATGTTTTATAGCTAAGTTCAGTAGTTTGGAATGCCTAATTCGAAAACAGTTGTTTTGCTTTGTGTTGATAGAATCATGTTCCAGTTTCTTTACGTTAGTAATGTTTAAAAGCTCATCAAAAGGCAAGTAAAAAACAATATGAGTAGGAATTAAAATAACCAATATGTCTTTAGTTTGCGTAACTGAATCTAATTTTTCGTTTTTGTTTTGTTATACTCGTTGAACGCCTGGAATCATTAGAAATACAATTTGCAAATCCTGTTTAGATGAATAGATGTTCATTTGGTTCAAAAGGTTTGGGCTCAGCAATTTAGTCCAGAAGATTGAATTCATGTTATGTGACGCATGGCCCAAGCCAAGTCTGATTCATTCCTTCGCTTGGACATGGGCCAAGGTCTGCAAATGACCAATTTGTGACATAAGACCAGAAATGCCTTCTTCCTTCGTTGGGCTTATCCTGGAGCCCAATGATTGGCTTTGATGTAAGATTGTTACTTGGTTTAATTAGACATAGTAACAAATTAATTAAGACTTTACTGTTATTATTAGAGACAAATAAAAAAAAATAATAGTCACTTTAGGATTGACTTTTGAAATAAAATGAGCCTCGCCCAATAAAAATACAAAAGTCGGGGCCCTCAATAATTGCTATATAAAAATACTTAGAATTTGGAATAACCGTTTAGCAAATTTCGCGGTCTTCCCAAAAGATAATAAACGCGTAGTTGCTTTAGGTGCGTATGATAATAATATTACCTTTCTAAATACGGGTGCACATTTATGTGACCCAAATTCGAGTCTCAACAAAGTCGAAATGTGTTAAAAGACACGGGCGTACTGGTACGGCGTGGTTCGAAATGCATTTTCACAACATTGTAATTCTTGTAAAATAAAAAAAATATAATAAAAGCGGATTATTAATCAAAGGTACATAAAAATAGAACATGTATGGAAATCAAATACGACAGTTGAGCGACCGTGCTAGAACCACGGAATTCGGGAGTGCCTAACACCTTTTCCCGGGTTAACAGAATTCCTTATCCGGATTTCTAGTTCGCGGACTGTTAACAGAGTCATATTTTCCTCGGTTCGGGATTCAACCGGTGACTTGGAATACCATTAATCTCCCAAGTGGCGACTCTGAATAAAATAATAAATAAATCCCGTTCTGATTGTCCTTTAAGTGGAAAAACTCCTTTATACCCTTTCGGGGGTGTAGTGTGAAAAAGGAGGTGTGACACATAGTTCCTGGTACTCTATTCATCCGGGCGCCATGAAGATGTACCAGGATTTGCAGGAACATTATTGGTGGCGTAGAATGAAGAAGGATATTGTAGCATATGTGGCTCGTTGTTTAAATTGTAAGCAGGTTAAATACAAGCAATAGAGGCCTGCTGGTTTATTTCAGAGGATTGAGCTTCCCGAGTGGAAGTGGGAGGGGATCACTATGGATTTCGTTACTGGACTTCCGCTGACTCGAAAGAAGTTCGATGCGATATAGGTCATTGTTGATAGGCTGACCAAGTCAGCATATTTCATTCTTGTGGCAGTCTCATATTCTTCTGAGAGGTTTGCTGAGATCTATATTCGAGATATTATTTGCCTTCATGGTATGCCCGTGTCTATCATTTTGGATTGGGGTACGGAGTTTACCTCGCGCTTCTGGAGAGCAGTTCAGCGAGAGTTAGGCATACAGGTTGATTTGAGCACAGCATTTCATCCCCAGACGAACGGTCAGTCCGAGCGGACTATTCAGATTTTGGAGGATATGCTTAGAGCTTGTGTTATTGATTTTGGAGATTCATGGGATCAGTTCTTGACTTTAGCGGAGTTTGCCTACAACAACAGCTACCAGTCGAGCATCCAGATGGCTCCTTTTGAGGCTTTATATGGTAGGCGGTGTCGGTCTTAGGTTGGATGGTTTGAGCTGGGAGAGGCTCGATTGTTGGGTACAGATTTGGTTCAAGAGGCCTTGGACAAGGTCAGGATCATTCAGGGTAGGCTTCGTTCAGCTCAGTCCAGGCAAAAGAGCTATGCAGATCGTAAGGTTCGAGATGTAGCTTTCATGGTTGGTGAGTGGGTATTGCTCTGAGTGTCGCCTATGAAGGGCGTGATGAGATTTTGGAAGAAGGGAAATCTTAGCCCAAGATTCATTGGTCCATTTGAGATTCGTGATCGAGTGGGAGAGGTGGCTTATAGACTTGCATTTCTGCCTAGCTTATCAACCGTGCATCCAGTTTTTCATGTATCCATGCTTCGGAGGTATCACGGCGATCCAACCCACATGTTAGATTTCAGCACTGTCTAGTTGGACAAGGACTTGTCTGATGAGGAGGAGCCGGTAGCTATTCTAGATCGGCAGGTTCGTCAGTTGAGATCCAAGAGTTTACCTTATGTTTGTGTTTAGTGGAGAGGTCAGCCTCCTGAGTCATCGACCTGGGAGTCTGATTTTGATATGCGGAGCCGTTATCCTCATCTATTCCCCGACTCAAGTACTTCCTTCTTCTGTCCGTTCGAGGACAAACGGTTGTTTTAGAGGTGGAGAATGTGACGACCCAAAGGGTCATCACCTGTTTTCTTACCCATGTCGTGCTTCCGAGTCCTTGAAAACCTCATTTTTAGTCACCTCGATTTGCATGCACAGTCCGAGCACGTAGCCGAAAAGCTTAAATATGAAATTCTGTGGAAAACACTAAAATTTGATATTAAAATGAGTAAATTTGACTCCGGTCAGCATTTTATGTAAACGGAACCGGACCCATGATTTGACAGTCCCTGAGGGTCCGTAGGAAAATATGGGACTTGGGTGTACGCCCGGTATCGAATTCCGAGGTCCCAAGCCTGAGAAATAAATTTTTGATTAAAATTGTTTTTCTAAAATTTACAAAGAAAATAGAAATGAAAATTGGTTAGAACGTGTTGGTATCGGGCCCATATTTTGGTTCCGGCGCTCGGTACAGGTCTTATATGTGGTTTAAGATATTTCTGTGATGTTTGGTTGGAATTGCACGTCGTTTGACATGTTTCGGACCTAAAACTCTAAATTTAATAGTTTATGAAGTTTGAAGAAAACTAGTGATTTTGAGGTTTGATTCGTTTTTGATGTTATTTTGGCGATTTGATCGCACGGTTAAGTTCGTAGGATGTTGTTGAGTTAGTGCATATGATTAGTTAGGAGCCCCGAGGGCTCGGGAGTGTTTCAGAGGTGTTTCGGAGTGATTTCGAGCTTGGGAAACTTGCAGAAATTGGGTTCAGCAGTTGCAAGTCCATTTGTTCTTCGCGTTCACGACGCCTCTTCCACGTTAGCGAAGCTCTACATTTTTCCTTATTTGCGTTCGCACCCCTACACTCGCGTTCGCAAAGAGTTGTTGACCCTGGGGGACTTATCCCTCTTTTCCTCTTCGCATTCGCATACACCCTTTCGTGAACGCGTAGCCTTGCAACTTCCTTCACCGTGTTTGCGTAGGGTCCCACGAGTTCGCATAGAAAAAATCCTGGACCCCCCGGCCTTTTCTCTTCACGTTCGCACTCTTCATATCGTGAACGCGATGTTCTGTCAAGTCTACCCTTCGCGAACGTGAAGGGCAATTTTGCCCAATTATATTTTTAATTTCCAGAATAGTGTATTACGGGATTTTCATAAGTTTTCACGAGCTCCTTCTTCTTCAAGGTCCTTAGGCATCCATTGAAGCTTCCTTTCACCAAAACTTTGTGGGTTAGTAATCCTTAACTCATTTCCTTCATTTCTCATCAACATCTAATGAATTCTTAAGCCTAAAACATGTAATTTAGGGTAGAAATTGGGGGAAATGGGTAGTGTTAGGGCTTTTTGGATTTTATTGATGCAGACCTCGTTTTGGGGTCGAATTTAAAAACAAATTATATATTCGGGCTCGTGGGTGAATGGGGATATGAATTTGGTCCGAACCTCGTGTTTAGACCAAGCGGGCCCGGGGTCAATTTTTGGGATTTTGGGAAGAAAGCTTGGAAATATATAATTAGGCATTGGGTTTGATTTGTTTAGCATATATTAATATTATAAAGTTATTATTGTATAGATTTGATTGAGTTGGAGCCGAATTCAAGAGGGAAAGCGGTTGTTGTGGATTGATTTGGCCGTGGAAGTTGAGGTAAGTGTTTGGTCTAACCTTAGCTTGAGGGAATAGGAGTTGAGTCTTATTTGCTACTTGCTAATAGTCGAGTACGATGTATAGGCATGGTGACGAGTATCTATACATTGGTGTCTAGCAAGACCGTGAGTCCTTATATTGCAAATATTTTGGTTCTTGTTATAACTTCCATGCTTAATTGATGACTTCTATATGTTGTAAAGAGTATGTGAAAGTAATTATGATCTTTAAACTTCGTGGAGCGTTGGCTCGAGTTGAAATACAAATTGTAAAGGCATATGAGATAAGTAAATCTTTGGAGCATTGGCTCAGGTGATAATGTGAACTATGAGATGAACATGAAAGAAAGAGAAAGAGTTATTGGTTTATTCCCTTGCCGAGACATTTTGTTGTTGTTTTGTTGATTCTCTCCCCTGTCAGGATATGGAAACTTATTGATATTGTTCTCTTGCCGGGATTTAACTGTTTAATTGCATTCCCTTGCCGGGATTTCTTTCATTATTTGTTTATCTCCTTGCCCCTTATTTGTGAATATTGTTTGGGTGAGGAAGAGTGATAAAGCACAAAGGGTGATGCCTTGCATTATTTGTTTATTGTAAGGAAAGAATGTAAAGCACGAAGGGTGATGCCATGCATTATTTGCTTACTATGGGGAAAGAGTGTTAAAGCACGAAGAGTGATGTCGTGCCGCACGATGTACCATTCCATGCTGATTCTATTGATTATATGTGAGGAACGAGTGTAAAAGCACGAAGGGTGATGCCGTGCACATGTTATTGCTTGGTGAGTATGAGAGTAAAAGCACGAAGGGTGATGCCATGCACTTGTTAATTTTTGTTTTCATTACTTATGATTGAGTTGTGTTATTTCCTTCATTACTGGACAACTCTTATTTGGAAATTGTTGTTCCCTACAATATGCTCCCCTTCCCATACTGTTTATCTGTCTTTGTATTTTGATTTCACTGTATATATATGAAGTTGCACAGATTTATGTGGTGGTCTGGTCTAGCCTCGTTACTACTTCGCTGGGGTTAGGCTAAGCACTTACCAACACATGAGGTCGGTTGTGCTGATACTACACTCTGTGCTCTTTTACACAGATCCAGGTTTTGGACAGCAGCAGCAGTAGCACGGGAGCCAGCCTTCAGTCCAGCGAGACACCGAGGTAGCCTTGCAGGCGTCCGTAGGCCCGACGTCTCCTCTATCCTTTATTTTAGTCTGTTATCTTATTGTACTCGAGACAAACAGTTATCTTTTCATTCAGACATCGTATTTAGTACTCTTTATAGTTCGTGAATATTGTGACACCAGTCTTGGGTAGAGGCTTATGTTGAATTTTCTGCATTTCTATTGAGTTCTCTTTAATTTAAGACTTTCGCTACTTAATTAATTCCGTTGCTTTTATATTATTGTCTATAATTGTTAAAAAGGATTATGTTTTTAAAGAAACGGTTATTAAACTTGGCTTACCTAGCTCCCATTAGTAGACGCCATCACGACTATCGAAGGTGGAAAATCCGGGTCGTGACACTAACATAGCAAACGAGTCAATAGAGTTAGGAGCTAAGTTGTGGTACCAAATAATAGCTCCTTTCGACAATGTTTCTCCAAACTTTTTTAACAAGACTGATTCGATCTCATCGTCATTCAAATAATTTCCTTTGATTCCGCAAGTGTATGAAGTGGTATTCTCGTTAGGGTCGGTTGTTCCATTATATTTTGGTATGTGGGGCATGCGAAACTTTTTAGGAATAGGCATTGGAGCCGCACTTTGGGGGAATGGTTTTTGTATGAACGTTTTGGCATCTAACCCTTTCAGAACTGGAGGTGACCCGGTATCTGGTCTACACGGAAGTTATAAGTCTCCACCTTCTTATCATTGTCTTCAATTTTCTTTTCACTACAAGAAAAAGCCTTATTTAAGACCAATTTTTAGGGATGAGCTAATAATCCCGTCGCTAATAATATATGTATTGGGAGGATATTATATTGCAGTCCTTAATGCTTTATTTTATTGCGAAGATATAAAATCTGGTCCCTAAAAAAAAAAATTGGTCTCAAATTATAATGGAGGGGCCTTGATGTGAGAGAGTACCGTCAAAACTAATACTAAAATATTAAAAAATTATTATTTTCTAAAATAAGACGCCACAACAAAAAAAAGGCTTTAAAAATTAAAAACAACGGCTTTGTATCTCAAAACCGCATAAGCTCTCCTCTGCCCTAATCTCCGCCTGCTATCCGCATCAGCTCTCCTCTGCTCTAATCGCGCATTCATCTATGTATTGAGAAAACACAGATTGTGAATCTGGTATTGTGTGCAAATTCAACTCTGCCCTAGTTTCCATCTCGCTCGTTTGAGAATCCCAGGTATGCCTCCTCTTTCATCGTCCGTTCTGTTTCTTCTCTAACTGTTGTTGTACTGAAGTTTAGTTATTTGTTTAACCCTAAAACTAGCAAAGAAAAGAAAACAAAAGTTCATGTCATCTTTGATTTTGTTTTCACTAATATTAGCGTAGGTTCAGAAACTTGACTGGATTTCATTATTTAGTTGCTAAGTTTATCTTTTTTCGTAATCTGGTATTTTTTTTTCATAATCTGGTATGTTTTTCATTTAATAATTAGTGGAAAGCTTATTGGGTTAGGATTCCTAATTTGATAATTTAATTTTCTGAAGTGTATTCATCATTTCATCCGGATAAAACTCTTTTTGCATTCCTTTTAGTGCACTGATGCATTTTACTCAAAGGCATTAAAAATTAAGACTTTGTGTAGGAAATCAATATAAATGTTTTCTGCATTCTGATAGATGAATGTATGAGGGGTGTCAATTGAGCGTACGCCATTTTAGGAACCATTATTTTACTTGATTTTGTTTTAAAAATGAAGAACTAGAGAATGACCTTCCTTATGGTGATCTGGTCTGTTGAATGATTCTGGAAGTGTTATGATCTTTTCTATGGAATTAATCTTTGTGTACCATTTCTGTTCAGGGTTGGTATCACATTGGTGCTCTTTTGGATTGTATTTCTTTAATTTAAGATACATTGTGAAAGAGATACATGGTCATATGATAAAAGTTTTCATTTTTTCTCTGTTCTCATTATCCAGAACTATAAGGAGAAGTTAGTTTATGAGCATAAATAATGTCAAACAGACAACTACACATATATTTTTCTTTCATATGACTAAGCAATAGGATATTTGGAAGTTTGTCTGTAAGAAAAAAGAAATAGTAGCGAACATGAATCATGATACATGTTAAGAACTTAGGGAAATTCATTAACTTACGCTAACTAGCAAGAAGCGGTCTTTTAGTTGCGTGCGACTATGTTGGATGATCTTGTGTTGTAAAGTATAATGTTTATGCATTTCTTTGGTGTAACTCGATCTCGGAGCCGACTATAAGAAACCATGCATGCATGTTTTAGGAACCAACATTTTTAATTACTAGTTAATTTATAATCTTTTGTCTAGATTAGTGTCATCTGATTGTATATTTCAATGTATTAACTGAAAATAGAGGAGCCCAGTCCGCTGGAGAGTGCCACCTTAGAGTTGAAACCAGTTGTGTGCATCATAATATTTTTCTTATCTTTTATCTTAATTTTTAATGTAATTTTTATTTACTCTCTAAGGTTATGGCACCTAGTAAGCAATGGATGCAACTTTTTGATAATCGGCTCAATGAAGCCTACTTAATCGGAGTGCAAAAGTATTTGAATTGTGCTTTTTAGAAAATAGGAGAAGAATATGATATATGATGTCCATGTGTCAAATGTTGTAATACAACTTTAGGAACTCGTAAGACAGTTGAGACACATTTGAAAGTATATGGAATAATTCGAAATTATACTTTTTGGTATCATCACAGGGAAAATTTAGGTGAGCCACCGTCAGAATCGGAAGATGAAGATGGTAATGAACTAGAAGAATGTGAAAGTGAAGATGAAGTAGAAGAACTGTTGAGAGATCTATATCCTAATATTGATGGAAGAACAGTGAACACTGATTGTGATGATTTAATTGATGAGGAACCAAATTGTGAACACTGAGAACATTGATTACTATAGAATTTTAACAGATGTGATTAAATTGCAATTTCTCATGGGTAGAAGAGTGATTTTATTTTGATGTAATTGGTTTGATGTGTACGATAAAAGAAAGGGAGTTAAAAAAGATGAGTATTGTGAGCACGTGATTTTTGCCCTAAGCAATTTTATTCCAAAAGATTCAAATAAATAATTTCTTTTACCATTTTTTGTGGATTTTTGTTGGTGTTAATTGTTGCATTTTAATTCATACTAAAGAATAAATATAAAAATATAAAAATATACACATATATTAGGGGTTTAACTTTACAAATTTAGTATTAATTCATTTTAAGGAAAAATCAAAAGAAAAATAACATTTTTGCATTTTAATTGAAATTACAATAAAATAGAAATACAAAAAAAAATACAAAATACAAAATAGAAAAATACAGAAAATACAAAAGAAAATAAAAAATATTAGAAATAATAATACAAAAGTACAATAAAAAATACAAGTGAAAATATTAGTAAAAATACAAAATGAGAAAAGATAAAAGAAAAGGGAAAGAAAACAATTGGGCTAAAATCAATAGCCCAAATCAATAATACCAGTCCAGGCCTAAGGGCATGTTACCCGGTCTGCCCAACCCCAAGCCAAAACAACTTCGTTTAGTATAGATAAATCGGGACCTTTGAAATGCTTGATCCAACGGCCATGATACACGGACTCTGGATAAATGAAACGACGACGTATGGGAACGTCAATCTGAGCCGTTCATTTAATAGATCTAACGGGCAATGTCACACTTTCATTAAAACCCCAAACGGTGTCGTTTAAAGGATAATGAATCTGAGCCGTTGGTATAAGTGAACCAACGGTCTTAATTCACTAATAGCTGTTAAATATACAAAACAATACATACACTACCATATTCATTTCTTCTTCCTTATCTGTTAAAAAACCCTAGCTGCCTCACCCTTCCCCTAACCCCACCGGAACCCTACCGGCGGGAGACGCTAGTTAGGCCAAAACCTCCACCATTAATACCGTCTGACTGTCTCAACCTCCCCTTCCACCCTCTATACTTCTTTTTCCTCGAATAAGTCCCCTGCTTCTGAAATCTTCGAATAAACCTAGTTCCGGCGAACGACCTTTAACCCAAAAACAACCAAAATCATACCAAAAGTGCTCCTCGACCTCCTTAACCCTATTCTGAAAGCCTTAAATCCCAAAGATCACCGAAAAGCTCTAAAAATGTCAAAAGAAATCCACTGGTGACCAAGAACTCAAGAAAAGGCCTGAAAAAGGCCTCTTGAATTTTAGAGTAGAATTTGAAAAGAAAAAGAAGAAAAGAAAAGCCAAGACTATATGAAAATAAGAAAAAAGAAAGGTAAGTATTCTCTTTCTTTCTTTTTGCATGTGTTGTTTTTCTCTGATTCTTGATAAATGATTGTATTTTTCTGATTGTTAATTCTTAGTTCGTTGTAACTGATCTATTTTGAAACTAAAAAATAATAAAATCTTAATAAACAAATTCTGATATCAGTCTTAGGAATTAAATAGATTTTAATAGCCTTAATAGATTTTTGTGTTAATTTTTGATATTGATTAGGGTTAAAAGCTTGTTTGATTAGTTTCTAGAAGTTTTAGAGCCTGACTATTATGATTTCGATTTCTGTTTTGTTTTGTTAAATTGAGATTGATAATTAGAAGTTTTGATTTTCAGTAAATTTGTTTG
>MDKF010667521.1:0-14340 GCA_026770625.1 Nicotiana glauca | reverse complement strand
TATTACGACATTTATTTACAGCTTTTAAAAAATGTCACATTATAATTTGTGACATTTTGATAAATGCCAATAAATTTTTTACAGAATTTAAGCAAATGTCAAATAAGTTAGTGATATTTTTTAAAATCTTGTGAAACGTCACTTTAAAATTTCCATATAAAATTTTCAAAAATCTGAATAATAATATTTTATTTAGTTTTTCGTTGTGACTCAAATATACATTCATAAATATCAACCTTTATACACAATGAAACAAATACGAAATAAAAATATCTTTGGACGTTGTATTCAAAGAACATAGTACTGACATAATGAAGGTTATCCTTACAAGTTAAGAGTTCAAATAAAATTACCTGTTATATCTCAAATAAAACTTTGTTCTAACTAAATCATAAAAGATAAAGTAATTTTAACATGGAGCTATGTAAAATTCACTCCTAATCTGAATGAATTCCTTTAACTTCTTGAATAAATTCTGCAACAAGCTAAGGCTTTATGGATCCATCTTTCCACAAGTCAAGCATTCCTTGCCAATAATTGATCTTACATCATTCAGAAGTTCTGCAAAAGAATAAAAGGAGAATTACAACTATGTAATAAAGTTGAAAAAATACCATATGTTCTGCATATTTTTCCAAACTTACCCGCTTCTCTTTTGGTCCCAAGTTGATTAGTCGTGTTCTTTTTAATTTTTCTCTGAGAAAGAAATATTGAAAAGGTTACTTTGATAGTTTATAGAATTCAAAATTGAGTGTAGAGTACAATATAAAATCAACAAGACAAAGCTTATATAGCCCTAAAATTAATGTTGTACACTTCTACGAAAATATCATAAAAACTTTAATTTACAAGCAAAAGTCTAGAGGCAACACTGAATACATATGACAACACCTTTATACTAGGTTTCCTTCTCACCTTTATACTAGATTCCCATCTCTGACAGTATTGTAAAAGTTCTTTTGAACTATAACCTCTACTATTTACAAATCACAAAGATATCATCCGGTACAAACTTATCAATTCTTAAAATGCTAACAGACAAGTGAACATCAATTTAAAAAAAAAGCTAAAATTAATCATACTTCAACCAAACAGTGATTGAACTTTCATCAAACCAAACCAAAGTAGCAGAGGAAAAAACATAAAGAAATAAGCCAAGCAAAAATTATCCAACTTTTAACTCTCATATCTAAAAAGATAATAACCAAAAAAGAATTGAGTTTCACAAATTAATAAGATATTCTCAAATCCCAAACAACAGAGCAAGACACAAATAAATACAACGCATTTGATGATGATATTAGATTGCATTTGTCTAACTACTAAACTAAAAAGAAATAAAGAAATGGTGCAGATGAATAAGAAAGGTAGTTTTTCACTAAATGCATTCTAAGTGAGATATAAAACTACTGTCCGAAATCAGTTTGTACTACAACCAATCGGGTTGCGGTCACAGTATAAAATTTTGTACATATCCGAAAACAACTAACTCCCACAAATTCTTCTTAAAAATAAGATCGCAACACCTGGGCAATTAAACTCACAACTTTGATGTTTCACTAGTACACAATGCTCAAACACACCTTATTTGTGTGAACAACTAAAACCAATAATAATGAGTCATTATAAGAAAGTTATAGATACGACGATTAATGACACAATTCACTACAAAAAAGAAGGAAAAAGAACAAAATTTCAAAAAGAACAGAGATTCAGTGATAAAAATGATAGAGGCCTAAAAGACAACAGAAGAAGATGCTTTATATTTCTGAAATAGCTTTGCAACATTTGAGATCCAATAATGAACTAATGAACGTGTGACGACCCGGCCCGTCGTCTCATGTGTTACTGCTCCATTTTCTCGGTTTTATGCTTTTTCATGTTTCGTTATCAGTATGTGGTGTGTTAGAGTTGATTTGGATTGGTATTGGTAGAAAATGAGATACTTAGCCTCTTTAAGGAAGGCTTAAGTTGAAAAAGTCAATCGGACGTTGACTTATGAGTTGTAGGGATCGGATATGATTTCAGGTGTTTCGGTTAGCTTCGGAGGATGATTTGTGACTTAGGACCGTGATCGGAATTTATTTTGGAGGTCCGATGTAGAATTAGGCTTGAATTGGCGAAGTTAGTTATTTGGCGAAATCCGGTTGATAGGTGAGATTCTGATCCGAGGGTCAGAATGGAATTCCAAGAGTTGTTGTAGCTTTGTTAGGTGATTATGGATATGTGTGCAAAATTTTAGGTCATTCGAACATCGTTTGGTTGGGTTTTCGATCGAATGCGTGTTTCAGAAGTTTTGAAGAAACTTAGGCTTGAATCCGATGTGAATTGATGATTTTAGTGTCGTTTGATGTGTTTTGATGATTGGAACGAGTTCGTATGATGTTTTGGGATATGTTGGTGCCTTTGGTTGAGGTCCCGGGGGCCTGAGGGTGATCTGGGATGGGTTAACGGAAGTTTTGAACTTGGAAGTTATTGCAAATTTTTGCCCAGCTGTTGCAGACCTTCGCGTTCAGAGCCTTAGGAACGCGTTCGTGATGAGGAGTTGTGCAGACCATCGCGTTCGCGAGGGCTGCTTCGCGTTCGTGTTGAAGGGGGCCTGGGGCCCTGCCTGATTTGTTCATCGCGTTCGCGATCGGTTGAACGCGTTCGCGTAAGAGGATGAGCTGGAGCATCGCATTCGTGGACCTAGAGTTGCATTCGCGTAGATAAAATTTGTGGTCAACGGAATCTGTTCATCGCGAACGCAGAGGTGTTGACTGCGTTCGCGGAAGGTAAAATCTTGGCGACCAGAGGGTTTTTTATAATATTTCATCCGCGAGCTTATGTCATTTTTCCTCCATTGTTGAGCGATTTTGGAGCTTGGGAGAGTAAATTGAAGAGGGATTTAAGGAGGGTTGATTGAAGGTAAGATTTTTGAACTTAAAACACGATTATATTGTGAAATTGGTCTAGAAATTCATGGAAATTAAGCCTAAAATTGATGAACTAGGGCTTGAGTTTTTGATATTTCAAATTGGGAATTGACAGGTCATTTGAGCTCGGATTTGGGAGTTCTTGGTATGTATGGACTCGTAGCGAGACGAGGAATCTGGTAATGTAAGTTTTGTAATTTTTTGAGAAGCGGGACCGGGGCTTGGGTTTTGCTAGTTTCGAGATCTTTGCTATTTTTCGATTGTTTTCGATTAGGTATTGTTCCCTTAGCATATTGTGATATATTCGCTCTGATTTTGGTTAGATTCGACGCGCGTGGAGGCCGATTTGAGGGCAAAGGCATCGTGATCTAGAGATTTTACCGGTTCGAGGTAAGTAATGATTGTAAATGATATCCTGAGGGTTTGAAACCCAGGATTGCACATCGTAGTGCTATATTGAGGTGACTTACACGCTGGATAGTGGGAGTGGGGTAGAGCACCGCTGGGTATTATGACTTGGTCTGTCCCGATTGATTAATTTACCGCGTATTTGACTGGAATTTATTTGTTATCACTGTTGTTTGGACTGATTGTCGTATTGGGCTTTGTGCCAACTATTTGAACCCTTTGGGGATTATTTTCACTGTCTTCCTCACTGTTTTGACTTATTACTTGAACTCAGTTATACTGTTTCTCCACTACTTTACAACTCAGCCACTTTTACTCATATTGAGTCTTAAATGATAATCTAAATGATAATTCGGACTGAGGACTATTGTTTTACTAGTGCCCGAAAGGCTTGTGATGATATCCTGACTGAGTGCGGCCGAGGGTAGGATGTGAGGATACACGGAGGGATGTGAGGCCTAGGTCCTGGATGTGAGGATTATATATAGATCGGACTGCACGCCGTAGTAGTATATTATATGGATCGGACTGCACGCCACAGTATGTATATATTGGATCGGACTGCACGTCGTAGTGATATATAGTGCTTGGGCTGTAGGAGCCCCTCCGGAGTCTGCACCCCCACAGTGAGCGCGGGTACCCATATGGATCGGGATGCACGCCACATCGATATGTGGATCAGGCTGCGCGCCGCAACGGTTATTGTGTGATACTATTTCAGAGAGTGATCTGAGAGAGAGAGCCCGAGGGGCCGATAGTGTTGTGGAGAGTGAGCCCGAGGGGCTGGGTCAGTTTGAGATATTGCCCGAGGGGCGAGCTTTTATGTGCTCATTTTGCATACTTCTTGCCTTTTTACCTGTTGTACTGTGGTATTTGTGCCCGAGGGTCGAATTTTCTGTGCTAATCAGCATTAACTGTTTTGAAACCATTTTCGTAATTATTGAAAAGACCATTTTCGAAAGAGATTTGAACTGAGCCGAAACATTTCTAAGGATTTCACTGGTTTCACTGTTTTCTCAAAAATCGTACCCGGCTTCTGTATAGCGTGTTGGTTGCCTTATGTGATTTCTGGCTGCTCAGTTATTATTTACTTTTATTAGTCACTGAGTTGGAGTACTCACTTTATTCCCTGCACCTCGCGTGCAGATGCAGGTATTGTTCACCCGGTAGTGGGTTTTGAGCTGGTTGAAGGTATTGCTATTGCAGCTGAGTAGAGTGACCGCCAACGTTCGCGGCACTAGACTTCATCTTTTGAACTCTAGATTTTATTATATATATATATTATTGGCCCTGTAGTGGTTTCAGTCTTCTTTAGATGCTCGTGAATTGTGACACCCCGGTCGGGTTGTGTTGGGTTGTAAATACTGGTTATTATTGTCGTTAAGTTGTATTTATCTATTTATTATGTTTAATAATTGTTAAAGAGACGATTTGGGTTAGTTGGCTGGCCTTGTCTTCACGAAAGGCGCCATCACGATCGGGTTTGGAAATTGGGTCGTGACAAGTTGGTATTAGAGCCTAGGTTACTAGATCTCACGAGTCAT
Organism: Nicotiana glauca; assembly: GCA_026770625.1. Taxonomy (NCBI): domain Eukaryota; kingdom Viridiplantae; phylum Streptophyta; class Magnoliopsida; order Solanales; family Solanaceae; genus Nicotiana; species Nicotiana glauca. The sequence continues at coordinate 9,473 of MDKF010667521.1, read as the reverse complement.
GAGCAGGTTTAGTAGAGTCTCGCGGATCGGTACAGAGACGTCTGTATTTATCCTCGAGAGGCTGCAGAACTATTAGGAAAACTTCACTTTCTTGGAAATCTTATCGTGCGTACTTGATTCAGCTTGAGATATAGCTCTTGAAATTCCTTTCTCACGTCTGTATGCGCGCATGAGCGCTCGGTATTGTATGTGCCTTGATGGCTTGTGATTCCCCGATCAAGGGGCGAGATGTGATCTTCGTGAGTATATCGGGCCAGTCTGGAGGACCTGAGGCCGGATCTTTGCCTATGGCTTCAGCACCGAGGTTCTGATTGTGTGAGCAAGTGTTTTGAACTTATATATTCGATGTTGTCCCTATTAGCCAGAATGGCGGTTGGATATCCATAGGATGAATATGTTAGTACTGCGAGATGTATCTATATGACTTGGCAGTGACGAAAAAGTTTGCTGGATAATGGATGAACTGTTAAGTGTTCGATTCCTATTGTGATTCGATGTGTAGCCCGAATATGTGCGCATGAAGAATATTTTCGTGTCTCCTAGTTGGGGAGGGTAGTGCATTACATGTGGCGGTATGAGTTCAGACCTAGGAAGAATAAATGACTGTGTAACGTATATGATGGTGGAAAGCATGCTGAAATACTAAATTGAGGCGAAGCAGGTGAGATATCTCCTGCTGAGTGTTCTTAAGTGGTATGATCCTTATGTGTACGTTAGAAGATCCCATGTGTAATTTAAAGGTACGTGTTATAATTTGAAAAATTTGGGTCGCTTAAGAGAGTGGACTCAGCTGATGTGGGGATGAATGTGAGATTTGCAGAGGATTATAGTACTAGATAATCTGTGTTTTCAGAACTTGTAAATGATTTGAGTTTAATCTCATTATGGTATTGTGGAATCATTAGAGTAAAAATGTTATGACATGTTGAGTGTGTCTTGATATATGGCTTCGAGCCAAGTTGGGGAGATTGGTGTTGATTAGCTGATTGCACGGTGATGTGCTACGTTGGTTCCGGTCTGAGGCATGTTAGTGGATCAGTCCTGGTTGCAGAAAATGAGCTGAGGATGGCACAAGTGAAGTAAAATTTTGATAAAGGTTATATGGTTCTTCGTAGATGTGAGGAACAAATAGGATGTTTTGAGCTGTCTTTGATAAGGGACGCTCAGTGTATAGAGAAGGAAGATGTTTGCTTGTATTGGTATGATATCATATCATGCGGTGTCAGGGTGCTAACAAGGCACAAGTGGTTCTGTTCATTGAGTCAGGTAATTTGCAGATTGAATAAGAGTGAATGACTTTCGAGAATGATTCTAATGTGTTCAAGATTTTGCACGTATCAATCAGGTGTCTCAAGGTTATGTATGTGGTCAGAGACTGTGTATTCATCGGGGAATGTCGAGGCTTGTGGTATTTTTATGTTAATTATGGGATCCTATGTATCAATATCTGGAAAGTAATGGCAACGAATTCAGCTTCGCAGGAAGTTCTTCAAAGTGAAGTGTTCTGGAAGGTGGTATTTTTGTGAACAGCTGAGAGAGAGTATTAGGTGGCCTATGGGTCTTAGATAGTGTGGTCTTATGTTCGAATCTCGTGTGGTAGGCCTGGATTGAGGAATTGTGATGCTACATCGAGGGAGAAATATCAAGTTGATGATGAATTAGAAAGGAAATTAGATATATGGAATAGCTTGATAATAGACCGAATCGGTATGGTAAGGGTATGATTGATTCTTTGTAAGTGTTCGAGGTAATAAGCTTTTTCATGCATTTTGGCAGCAATGCTCTTGAGTTTTGATGGCTTGCTCAGCTTGGTTTAGATAGAAGGATTCGGTCCTAGCAGTTTAGCTTGAGCGAATGGAATTATGAGAGAGTCCTTGCTGGGTTTTATCGTGGTTTGGGGATGTTTATATATCCTTCTACGGGAATGCGAAGCATGGGATGTGTGATTATTTTCTTCTAGATGGGATTTATAGAAGGTCTTAGCTAGGTGAGTTACAGTTCAGTGCTGGAAAGAAGTTCATAAAATTCTTAGGCAACGGGTAGCCTCAAGTAATCAAGGAAATGGTACTGCTAATTGGAAATGATTTGACGAGAGTATATATCTCGGAGGAAGGGTAATGTGATTAGACTGATGATACTTCGATAGTATTGCAGCATTTTTTTTGTTGGATCGACTGCGGAAATTTGAGTTTGTTTATGGCGCAGGGAAATTTTTGAATATCTTTTGTGGAATGATTGGGTATTTGAGGTGTGATATGTATTCATACGGCGGAATTTGGGATCAGGTATAGTGATTCGTGTGCTATATGGAATTGGAGACTAGGAGTTCTCGTGATCAGACTATGCAGTGGTTGTAGATCATGTGTATCAGTATCGTTTAACAGTTATTGGTAATTGGAGGCGCGCGTGGATCTTTCTTTGCTTGGTATATTAGATTCTGGATATGATATTGGGGTGTAGACTGGTTGTCACAGTGTTGGGTTATTCTAGACTATTGTGCTATGGGTTGTGTCGGAAAATGCCAAAAGTTGCGTTGCGGAGTGCATCAGATTATGTTCTAGCAGAGTGGATGTATTCCAAAGACCAGCGGATGGCTGGAAAGGATTGATCTCCTTAATTGGGCCTTTGTGGCGGATATTAGTGTAGAGGTTTCTACCATTGATTCAGTTCCGGTATTGAGGGACTTTTCGGATGCGTTCCTTGTGGCCAGGCGTGTCACCGGGTGAGATTGTGGATTTTTGGATCGATGTGCATCTCTCTATGTGAGATATTTGTGTGGATCAGGTGGCACGCTGCCACGGGTATGTTATCTATATCGGGTTGCATGCCGCAACAGTGTGATGTTGAGAATAGTTTTCCATATGTTACTTTGTATGCCTTGCTTCCTGGTTTTTGAGGAAAGTCCGTATTGGGTGTTGCTCGGAGAATAGTGCATCGGTTGTGTTCTTTCAGCATTGAATGGTGTATATTACTTGCTTCACCGTGGGTGTGATGGATTGCTTGGTTTCAGACCTCAATCTGTGCGTGGCTATCTATTTTGAGCATGGTGAGTTGAGGTGCTTCATGTGTAACAGTGTTTGGATAGGATCGCGCGTTGTGGCAAGGCCACGTGAAGTTATGACCTTTCGAGGAGGATTCAGGTACTTTATTCCTATGATGTGAGACGGGGTCTCAGCTTTGTGTAGTAATGGTACTGTTGAGCTTGGGGTACAACTCTTTCGTTTGAGTCATTTGTTATGAATTGAGTATATCCAGATCGTTCCTTAATGGTGCGTGCATTATGCAAGTTGTGGCTTAGGCCTATATTGAGGTGTCGTATCACCAGGTTGGTGTGTTGAATTCGAGGTGATCGTTGGAGTCATTAATGAATGCGAACAGATGTGATTTCAGCTGGTTAGAGGGTTTATATCGAGGTTTGGCCCGGAAATCTGTTGTGGTATTAGTCAACAAGGAAGTGGCTTCATGTATGGGTGACCTGAGGAATGGTTACGGTTTATCACGTGTTTTATTTATCGTTGGCAGTATATGAAAGTGATGGAATAAGACTTTAGCTAAATAAGAGGTTTTCTATCGATATTTGGTTGTTGTGGGTAACTACTATGAATGGAAGTTATCGTATCGAGTGCTTGGATTATGGGGTATATCATATGACTTCACCTGAGGTTGCAAGTATGGGTATTACAGCATGTTTGGGACTATTCAAAGTATAGGTGTAAAGCAAAGCTACAACTCTTCAGTCTAAGCTATCTAAGCTAGAACTTAAGGTCGACCCCTTTTCATTTCCCTATTTGATTTAGTAAGGGGGAAAGGCAGTCCGCTTACCATATACAGAAGATCGGTATCGCACAGAAGGCCTGATATCGCCCTATTTGAGATACTGATTCAAGTCTTAGTACTAACGAGGTTTTGATCGTGTTGATGGTTCCAGAAGTGAAAAGGTAGTTCTATAATTTATGGGCTAGATTGGATTGGGTAATTTCAGCTATGTTGTGTTGTCGGACCTATATGAGATAGGGTGACGTAGGATTACCCCGGGTATATGCTTGGTAAGGTTATTCAGCTATTGGTTGGCTTCTAGGACAACTCTGGGTACGCTCGAGGACGAGCATTTGTTTAGGTTGGGGAGGATGTGACGACCCGGCCCGTCGTCTCATGTGTTACTGCTCCGTTTTCCCCGTTTTATGATTCTTCATATTTCATTATCAGTATGTGGTGTGTTAGAGTTGTTTTGGATTGGTATTGGTAGAAAATGATACACTTAGCCTCTTTAAGGAAGGCTTAAGCTGGAAAAGTCAACCGGACGTTGACTTATGAGTTATAGGGCTTGGATATGATTTTCGGTGTTTCGGTTAGCTTCGGGGGATGATTTGTGACTTAGGAGCGTGATCGGAATTTATTTTGGACGTCCGGTGTAGAATTAGGCTTGAATTGGCGAAGTTAATATTTTGGCGAAATCCGGTTGATAGGTGACATTTTGATCCGAGGGTCGGAATGGAATTACGAGAGTTGCTATAGCTTCATTAGGTGATTATGGATATGTGTGCAAAATTTCAGGTCATTCAGACATCGTTTGGTTGGATTTTCGATCGAATGCGTGTTTCGGAAGTTTTGAAGAAAATTAAGCTTGAATCCGATGTGAATTGATGATTTTAGTGTCGTTTGATGTGTTTTGATGATTGGAACGAGTTCGTATGATATTTTGGGATATGTTGGTGCCTTTGCTTGAGGTCCCGGGGGCCTCGGGGTGATTTCGAATAGCTTAACGGAAGTTCTGCACTTGGAAGTTATTGCAGATTTTTGCCCAGCTGTTGCAGACCTTCGCGTTCGCAGCCTTAGGAACGCGTTCGCGATGAGGAGTGGTGCAGACCATCGCGTTCGCGAGGGCTGCTTCGCGTTCGTGTAGAAGGTAGCCTGGGGCCCTGCCTGATTTGTTCATCGCGTTCGCGATTGATTGAACGCGTTCGCGTAAGAGGATGAGCTAGAGTACCTCCAATAAAACATGGGAAAAATAACATTATGAAAATGAGAAAGTAGATGCAAATATATAAGGAGCCGGTTAATAAAATACATGAGATATTTTATTAGACTTTGTTCTCACGAGCCCGAGTATTATTAATGAAGAAATAATTTTTTAATTTTAGAGTCATCTTTAAAATATTTTTTTTTCGTTAACTTCAATTAATTGTCGGAATTTTTTTAAAAAAAAAAAGAATTAATAGTCAACTTTAATAAATTGATGAAATAGTCATTTACTGGACAAAGAGCAAAAGACTAATGATACCAGCCAAAGCCAAACAAAGAAGAAACTAAATCGTTATGCAAAAGACAAATGGTTAACAGCATTTTAAGTAAGAATAAATTTTATTTAATCTGATAAATGCAATCTTGATAGTGGCTAATGAGGATGAAAATGGCAGTTTCACTACTCTGCTTCATCAGCATACAGCTGGTTATACACAAGGCTCCTCTCTGGTTTCTTGCACTCTTGAAAAGGTTGTAATTATTTTCTTGCCAATTTCTAAATTTGATAAATTTAATTACAAGAATCACTTGTTTAATTTCTAGTATAAATTAATCCCCTCCCTATGGCATTTTATTTTTTACACATTTCTCTTTTTTTTGCTTTCTTGTGAGAAATGGTGAGTCTTGTTTATGGTTTTCATTGGTTCTTTGTTTTGTTTTTTGTTTGTAGAATGGTCTTGTTTGTTTATCTTGATGAATGGTCAAATTGATATGTACCTAGCGCACTTAATTGTGATAAAGTGAATATTTGGCAATTAAGTTCATTCCAAATTTTTTTGGGTAATAAATGTCCCTCCAGCTGTGTAAACAAATACGTATCTTCCAAATTAATTAGGAAATCATCATATGTGTATCTATAAATCGTATATAACCATGACCATCAAAACACAACTCTTTTCAAACTAGCTTAGCTACATATTTTTGTATCTTGTTTGCATATTTGGATCCAAATGCGTAGGAAGAAGGTAAAGCTTGCCTTTATCACTAATGAATCAGCAAGAAAAGCCACATTCAAGAAAAGGAAGAAGGGTCTTACGAAGAAAGTGAGTGAACTTTGTACCCTTTGTGGAATTGATGCTTGTGCTATTATTTATAGCCCTTATGATCAAGACCAACCTGAGGTATGGCCAAGCACCATTGGAGCTCAACGCGTGCTCGCGGAATTCAAGATGATGCACGAGATGGAGCAGTGCAAGAAAATAATGAATCAAGAGAGCTTCATTAGGCAAAGAATAGTAAAAGCAAGTGAACAGCTGAAGAAGCAACAAAAGGAGAATACAAAGAAGGAGGTGACTGAAGTTATATACCAGTGCTTAGCTGGGAAAGGACTAGACAACTTATTATTGGCCGATTTAAATGATCTTGGCTGGTTGATGATCAAAACTTAAAAGAGATTTGTAAGAGGATTGAGGCTTTAAAAAAAGAGGCGTCTGCTTCTTATTCACAGTTGGGTATACATGACATGCAAAGGCCAAAAAGGCAACCGTTCACTGATTGGATGAATAATCCAAGTGATTATCAGCAGATCAGTTTTGTACATAATGGAGATTAGATGAATATGACGCAATGTAATGATAATCAAAGCACGATATGGTCCACTGATTTCTTTCCTTGAGATCTACGCTCTTCATCTGTTGTTAAGCATTCTGAAGCTTCTTTCGTGGTTCATCTTCAATTTTATCCTCTTACTATATTTCTATATGTTTTCCTCTTAGTTTTCTTTGTTATGGTCTCACACTTGCTAATCTTTGTACTCCTATTTGCTTACGAGATATATTATATTTTCCCGTTTTTAATATTGAACTTATAATTTCTCTTATTGCTTTTGGATTGGGTTGGGCAATATACATATTTTTTTTTCTTTAGTCATTCGGTATATGAAACCGAAATCTCTAATTGAAAGTGAAAAAATATGGATACCCAACCATTATACTAAACTCGTTGCACTACTAGAAAGTAAGGATACGACCACATTAAATAAATGTCATATAATGCTGCTTAAATGTCATAAATTCATTTACCGATATTTAATTTACATTTGTATTAAATATCGTAAATTTTGGGGTTGAAAATTTTCCGACATTTATATAAGTGTCGGTATAAAATTTACGACATTTTATTAATGATATTTTTTAAAATGTTACTTTAAAATTACTGACATTTGGAATAATGTTGCTAAAAAGTATTACGACATTTATTTACATCTTTTAAAAAATGTCACATTATAATTTGTGACATTTTGATAAATGCCAATAAATTTTTTACCGCATTTAAGCAAATCTCAAATAAGTTAGTGATATATTTTAAAATCTTGTGAAACGTCACTTTAAAATTTCCATATAAAATTTTCAAAAATAAGAATAATAATATTTTATTTAGTTTTTCGTTGTGACTCAAATATACATTCATAAATGCCAACCATTATTTACAATGAAACAAATACGAAATAAAAATGTCTTTGGACGTTGTATTCAAAGAACATAGTACTGACATAATGAAGGTTCTCCTTACAAGTTAAGAGTTCAAATAAAATTACTTGTTATATCTCAAATAAAACTTTGTTCTAACTGAATCATAAAAGATAAAGTAATTTTAACATGGAGCTATGTCAAATTTACTCCTAATCTGAATAAATTCCCTTAACTTCTTAAATAAATTCTGCAACAAGCTAAGGCTTTATGGATCCATCTTTCCACAAGTCAAGCATTCCTTGCCAATAATTGATCTTACATCCTTCAGAAGTTCTGCCATATGTGCTGCATATTTTTCCAAACTTACCCACTTCTCTTTTGGTCCCAAGTTGATTAGTTGTGTTCTTTTTAATTTTGTCAATCTGAGAAAGAAATATTGGAAAGGTTACTTTGATAGTTTATAGAATTCAAAATTGAGTGTAGAGTACAATATAAAATCAACAAAACAAAGCTTATATAGCCCTAAAATTAATGTTGCACACTTCTACGAAAATAGCATAAAAACTTTAACTTACAAGCAAAAGTATAGAGGCAATACTGAATACATATGACAACACCTTTATACTATATTTCCTTCTCACCTTTATACTAGATTTCCATCTCTGACAGCATTGTAAAAGTTCTTTTGAACTATAACCTCCACTATTTACAAATAACAAAGATATCATCCAGTACAAACTCATCAATTCTTAAAAAGCTAACAGACAAATGAACATCAACTAAAAAATAAAGCTAAAATTAATCATACTTCAACCAAACAGTGATTGAACTTTCATTAAACCAAACCAAAGCAGCAGAGGAAAAAAAAATAAAGAAATAAGCCAAGCAAAAATTATCCAACTTTTAACTCTCATATCTAAAAAGATAATAACCAGAAAAGAATTTAGTTTCACAAATTAATAAGATATTCTCAAATCCCAAACAACAGAACAAGACAAAAATAAATACAACGCATTTGATGATGATATCAGATTGCATTTATTGCATTTGTCTTACTACTAAACTAAAAAGAAATAAAGAAATGGTGCAGATGAATAAGAAATGTAGTTTTTCACTAAATGCTTCTAAGTGAGATATAAAACTACCGTACGAAATCAGTTTGTACTACAACCAATCGGGTTGTGGTCACAGTACAAAATTTTCTACATATCCGATAACAACTAACTCCCACACATTCTGCTTAAAAATAAGATCGCAACACCTGGGCAATTAAACTCACAACTTTGATGTTTCACTAGTACACAATGCTCAAACACACCTTATTTGTGTGAACAACTAAAACCAATAATAATGAGTCATTATAAGAAAGTTACAGATACGACGATTAATGACACAATTCACTACAAAAAAGAAGGAAAAAGAACAAAATTTCAAAAAGAACAGAGATTCAGTGATAAAAATGATAGAGGCCTAAAAGGCAACAGAAGAAGATGCTTTATATTTCTGAAATACCTTTGCAACATTTGAGCTCCAATAATGAACTAATGAACGTGTGACGATCCGGTCCGTTGTCTCATGTGTTACTACTCCGATTTCTCCGTTTTATGCTTTTTCATGTTTCATTATCAGTATGTGGTGTGTTAGAGTTGATTGGATTGGTATTGGTAGAAAATAAGACACTTAGCCTCTTTAAGGAATGCTTAAGTTGGAAAAGTCAACCGGACGTTGACTTATGAGTTATAGGGATCGGATATGATTTCGGGTGTTTCAGTTAGCTTCGGGGGATGATTTGTGACTTAGGACCGTGATCGAAATTTATTTTGGAGGTCCGGTGTCGAATTAGGCTTGAATTGACGAAGTTAGGTTTTTGGCGAAATCTGTTTGATAGGTGAGATTTTGGCCTGAGGGACGGAATGGAATACCGAGAGTTGCTGTAGCTTTGTTAGGTGATTATGGATATGTGTAATGTCCTTAGTTATTAACTAAGTACACGTGCGGCACTTGACAACTCGCTCACGATCTTGCGCAACTTGCTCACGT
>MU779065.1:23036-46891 GCA_026770625.1 Nicotiana glauca | reverse complement strand
CATGTGGAAGCTTACATAAGAAGAAGGCTAGTATTTGTAAGGAGATTCTAGAGAAGTATGGATATTTTCTTAGGAAGAACCTAGATCCTTATGGATTTGCTAGAAAAGTCCTTGGAATCTTCTAGGCTTGTAGAGAATTCTAGAGAAAGCCCTTATCTTGTAAATATCAAGGACTTGTATAATAATTAATATTTACACACTAGCCCCTCGGAGACTAGTATATCAAGGGGGTCATTCATTTATAACTCATCGATCAAAACAAAAGTTCTCTCTATTACAAAAGCTTCATTTAGTAATTCTCTGGTGTTCTTTCTTCCATTCTGTTAGCGATCTTGAGTGTAGTAAGGCTGACTTGGCATAGCAAGAACGTGAGTAAGTTGTGCAAGATCGTGAGCAAGTTGTCAAGCGCCGCAAGTGTACTTAGTTAAGAACTAAGGACGTGACAACATGGTATCAGAGCGAAGGTTTCAACTAAGGGAATGGCGAACTACGGAGAAATTAACGCCGCCAACACCCAAGCCAACGTCATCCAGGATGCTGCTGGCAAGAGCGGCCATAGCAAAAAGAGGAATGCCACCAACAAGAGCCAAAAGGTTACACCTGAGGTTATGTCAAACGAAGAGCTTACATCCCAAGAACCATCTGCCACTGAGGTGAGCGAGGATGAAGTGGAGGTCCTTCCAGAGGATGTCTCACTCGGTAAAGAGTGGGTGATGAAGATGAATGCGGGGATGGACGTCGTGGAGATCTTTGGCCAACGCTTGGGGAAGGTGGAAGGCACCCTTAACGTTCTTGAGGGGCACACTCTTGAAGAGATTGAAAGTATCCGAAATGACTTGGAGGGACGTACACAGACTGAGATGGAACTAAGGCAAACCATCACTGCCTTACAGTGCAGACTTATGGAGGCTTTGAGTACTATCGATGCTATGAAGGCAAAGATAGAGTCACTCGAGGAGCATGTCAATGCTGGCGTGACTGAGGCAGCCAGCAATGTTGTGGTGACGAGGGAGGCCAAGATCGAGGCTCCCAAACCCCCAGTGTTCAAAGGTGTTCGTGATGCACAAGAAGTGGAAAACTTCCTTTGGCACTTGGAGAACTACTTCAGGCACGGCAAAGTGAGGGACGATGAGGCCAAGATCAACACTACGGTATTGTACCTCTCAGAGACTGCCATGCTATGGTGGAGAAGGAAGATGGACGACGTGGATAAAGGTCTATGTACTATTAGCACTTGGGATCAATTCAAAGTGGAGTTCAAGCGACAGTTCTTTCCAAACAATGTCTTGTACGAGTCAAGGCGCAAGCTTAGGGAATTGAAGTAAACAGGGAGCATACGTAATTATGTCAAGGAGTTCACTACCCTTATGCTTCAAATCCCCAACCTGACCAATGATGACTTGTTGTTCCACTTCATGGACGGATTGCAAAATTGGGCTAAGCAGGAGTTGCAACGCTGACAAGTCACTGATATAGACCAAGCCATAGTGGAGGCCGAATCATTGATGGATTTCAGGCATGACAAGCACGACAAAGGCAATGGCAAGGAGTCAAAGGCTAACAATGTTAAAGGTGGGGGAGACCATGGCAAAAGCAAGGAGATACAACAACAATACTTCAAGACTCAAGATTCCAAAAAGTCGAGTGGTCGTCAGGGCTACACCGAGAAGAAGGCACAGGCCGAGAAGAAGGGATGCTACATATGCGGAGGGTCGCACGACTTTAGGAATTGTCCCGACCTCAAGAGCCTTAATGCCATGGTCCGTGAACGAAAAGAGCAGACGCAAGGAGAGAGTTCGGGAACCGCACAATTGGGTATGATCGGATTATGTGGTGCTGTCACAAAGCAAGCTATCCAACCTACCGAGAATGGCAACCAGTACGTGGATCTCACCATCAACAACAAGCCCACTCGTGCAATGGTGGATACTGGAGCAACTCATAATTTCGTGACTGAGGCTGCCGCAAAGAGACTAGAATTGAAGATTGCTCCAACTAACTCTCGCGTCAAGACCGTGAATGCCGAGGTACAAAATGCTCGTGGGGTAGCTAATGGAGTTGGTGTCAAATTGGGAACTTGGAAAGGTATGACAAACTTTACCGTAACTGCTATGGATATCTTTGACATCATACTGGGGCAAGAGTTCTTTAGACATTGTCATACTTTGATCGACCCCTACCTCCAACGTCTCTTGGTTATGGAGCAAGAAGGAGCTTACATGGTACCTACGGTGACTATTCCACACGGACAGATCCAAGCACAACTCTCAGCTATGCAGGTTGTCAAGGGGATTAAGAAGGGGTAGCCGACATTCGTGGCAACCATTGCAAGTCTAGAGGAAGAAAAGAATTTTCAAGAGATAGTGCCGCCTTGCATAGAGAAGTTGCTTGAGGAAAACAAAGATGTCATACCCGAGGAGTTGCCTAAGCACTTGCCGCCTAGGAGAGAGGTGGATCACGAGATTGAGTTGGAGCCAAGGGCTAAGCCACCCGCATTTGCCCCATATCGTCTGGCACCTCCCGAGCTAGAAGAGCTCAGGAAACAATTGAAGGAGCTGCTAGATGCTGGTCACATTCGCCCCTCAAAGTCACCTTTTGGCGCACCAGTATTGTTTCAGAAGAATAAGGATGGATCGTTGCGCTTGTGCATAGATTACCGAGAACTTAATAAGGTCACCGTGAAGAATAAGTACCCGATCCCGCTACTTGTTCGATAGACTTGGGCAAGCCAAGTACTTTACCAAGGTGGATCTTCGAAAGGGCTACTACCAGGTTCGCATTGCGGAAGGAGATGAGCCTAAGACAGCATGTGTAACGAGATATGGAGACTTTGAGTGGTTGGTGATGCCCTTCAGATTAACCAATGCACCGGCCACATTTTGCACCATTATGAACAAGATTTTTCATACCTACCTTGATCAGTTCGTGGTAGTCTACCTAGACGACATAGTCAACTATAGCAACACCTTGAAGGAGCACATGGAGTACTTAAGGAAGGTTTTCCAAGTCCTGCAGGAGAACGAGCTACACATCAAGAGGGAGAAATGTGAGTTCGGACAATCAAAGCTGCACTTCTTGGGCCATGTCATTAGCAATGGAGAGCTACGCATGGACAAGGCTAAGGTACATGCTATCCAGGAGTGGGAAGCACCTACAAAGGTAACAGAGTTAAGATCCTTCCTTGGCCTTATTAACTACTACCGTCGGTTCATCAGTGGCTACTCAGCAAAGGCTGCACCATTGACTGAGCTGCTGAAGAAGAACAAGCCATGGGTCTGGACAAAGCATTGTCAAAAGGCATTTGAACACCTTAAGGCAATTGTAACAGAGGAGCCAGTTTTGGAATTACCCGACTTTGCCAAGACATTTGAGGTGCACACAGATGACGCAAACTTCACCATTAGGGGTGTCCTAATTCAGGATAAACATCCCATAGCGTTTGAGAGCCGAAAGTTAAATGAGACGGAGCGGCGTTACACGGTGCAAGAGAAGGAAATGACTGCCATTGTGCATTGCCTTCGTACATGGCGACATTATCTGCTCGGGTCAAGGTTCGTGGTCAAGACTGACAATGTGGCTACTAGCTACTTTTAGACGCAGAAGAAGCTCTCACCAAAATAGGCTAGGTGGCAAGACTTCTTGGCCGAGTTTGATTATGTGCTAGAGTACAAGCCGAGCAAAGGTAATGTTGTAGCTAATGCCTTGAGCCGGAAAACCAAGCTTGCTGCCATCACTTCAGCAACTTGGGACATTCATGAGGCTATAAAAGAAGGCATGCAACAGGATCCATCAGCCAACCAGGGCAAGACGAGACATTTTTGGGTAGAAGACGGCGTATTACTTACCACAGGTCGGCGGGTCTACGTGCCTAAGTTTGGAGACATTAGACAGCGGATCATAAGGGAGAGTCATGATACAATGTGGGCTAGTGATCCAGGCAAACGTCGCACCAGGGCCTTGGTTGAGTCAGTCTACTATTGGCCACACATGCGAGATGATATTAAATGTTATGTGCAGACTTGTCTCGTATGTCAGCAGGACAAGGTTGAGCAACAACAGCCCGGTGGACTTTTGGAGCCACTACCAGTCGCAGAGCGTCCATGGGAGAGTGTGACTATGGACTTTATCACTTGTCTACCAAAATCCGACGGTTATGGTACTATTATAATGGTTGTGGATAGATTTTCCAAATATGCCACCTTAATGCATGCGTCACCAGGCTGCACAACCAAGGAAGTCGCCAAGCTATTCTTTAAGAACGTGGTGAAGTATTGGGGCTTACCAAGGCATATAATCAGTGAGCGAGACCCCCGATTTATTGGAAACTTTTGGAGAGAGTTGTTCGACATCCTTGGCATGGAGCCGCACTTTTCTACTAGTTTCCACCCACAGACGGATGGACAAACGGAACGAGTCAATGCCTTACTAGAATGCTACTTGAGGCATTATGTAAGCGCGCATCAGAAAGATTGGGCAAGGCTCCTAGACATCGCCTAATTCTCTTAGAACTTGCAGCGAAGCGAGTCCACGGGGCGGACACCATTTGAGCTAGCCACAGGGCAACAACCACAAACTCCACATTCATTACCAGCTACATTCAAGGGAAAGAGTTTGGGGGATTATCATATGGCCAAAGGATGGGAGGAGCAGCTTGAAACTGCTAAGACCTACTTGGATAAGGCAGCTAAGAAGATGAAGAAGTTTGCAGACCGTAAACGGCGTCCCACAGACTATATAGTTAGGGACATGGTCATGGTGAATTTTAACCTAAGACAATTCAAGGCACTACGGGGCATGCATCAGAATTTGATTCGCAAGTATGAGGGGCCATTTAAAATCGTCACCAAGGTAGGCAAGATCTCATACAAGCTTGACATGCCATCGTATCTTAAGATCTACCCTGTCTTCCATGCCAGCATGCTTAAGCCATATCATGAAGATAAGGATGATTCGAGTAGGGGACAATCAAGTCGAGCACCAATGACTATCACTGCCTCGCATGATCGGGAGATTGAGGCTATCATAGATTACCAGGCCAGGCGAAAACAAGGGCAAAAAGCCACCGCTATGTTCCTCGTCCATTGGAAAGGGAAATCACCGGAGGAGGCCATGTGGGAATGATATGAAGACTTGTGGCAATTCAAAGATAAGATTCGAGTATTGCGCCGCGGTCGTCGCAATATTGGGTGCGGGAGAGTGTGATGATCTGCCATGTCATCATGCCACATAGGCGCCATTTGACATTTATTAATGCCATGTGGAAGCTTACATAAGAAGAAGGCTAGTATTTGCAAGAAGATTCTAGAGAAGTATGGATATTTTCTTAGAAAGAACCTAGATTCTTATGGATTTGCTAGGAAAGTCCTTGGAATCTTCTAGGCTTGTAGAGAATTCTAGAGAAAGCCCTCATCTTGTAAATATCAAGGACTTGTATAATAATTAATATTTACACACTATCCCCTCGGAGACTAGTATATAAAGGGAGCCATTCATTTGTAACTCATCAACCAAAATAAAAGTTCTCTCTATTACAAAAGCTTCATTTAGCAATTCTCTGGTGTTCTTTATTCCATTCTTTTAGCGAATTTGAGTGTAGTAGGGCTGACTTGGCATAGCAAGAACGTGAGCAAGTTGTGCAAGATCGTGAGCAAGTTGTCAAGTGCCGTACGCGTACTTAGTTAAGAACTAAAGACGTGGCATTAGTGTATGATCGACCTCTTCCTAATTTTTAGGATCATAATTGATACGTCTAAGATAAATTTAGTAACATGAACAACGATTGTGTACTTGTTAACAACAGTAAAAAATCATTGCAATAGTCAAGAAATTGCCACAAGTCACTTTGTCGTCTCTTTGGAAACGAGAAATCACCGGAGGAGGCCACGTGGGAACGATATGAAGACTTGTGGCAATTCAAAGATAAGATCCGAGAGTTTATGCAACAGCATTGTACCGCGGTCGTCGCAATATTGGGTGGGGGAGAGTGTGATGACCTGCCATGTCATCATGGCACATAGGCGCCATTTGACATTTATTAATGCCATGTGGAAGCTTACATAAGAAGAAGGCTAGTATTTGTAAGAAGATTCTAGAGAAGTATGGATATTTTCTTAGGAAGAACCTAGATCCTTATGGATTTGGTAGGAAAGTCCTTGGAATCTTCTAGGCTTGTAGAGAATTCTAGAGAAAGCCCTTCTCTTGTAAATATCAAGGACTTGTATAATAATTAATATTTACACACTAGCCCTTAGGAGACTAGTATATAAAGGGAGCCATTCATTTGTAACTCATCAACCAAAACAAAAGTTCTCTCTATTACAAAAGCTTCATTTAGTAATTCTCTGGTGTTCTTTCTTCCATTCTCTTAGCGAAATTGAGTGTAGTAGGGCTGACTTGGTATAGCAAGAACGTGAGCAAGTTGTGCAAGGTCGTGAGCAAGTTGTCAAGCGTCGTACGTGTACTTAGTTAAGAATTAAGGATGTGACATTAGTGTATGATCGACCTCTTCCTAATTTTTAGGATCATAATTGATATGTCTAAGATAAATTTAGTAACATGAACAACGATTGTGTACTTGTTAACAACAGTAAAAAATCATTGCAATAGTCAAGAAATTGCCACAAGTCACTTTGTCGTCTCTTTGGAAACGAGAAGTTTTATTTTGTGTCTCATACAATTGATACTAGTTGTATGAGGCTCCTTTTTATCTCACAAAATTATGGACCCCAATCTTATACTGATGGGTCCACAGAATTCAGGGTCCACAAAACTGTGAGACAAAAAGTTATCTCATACAACTAGTGTAAGTTGTATGAGACAACAAAATAAAATTTTCCCTTGAAAAAGAAGTTTTGTTTCACAAATTAGATGCATTGTTTTCTTTATAGTGTGTTTTTTAAGGGAGACTCTGACATATGAGTCTCTAAATTGAAGGAGAATTTTGAGAAAGATAAGTTGCAAGAAATACTATCGATAGCATAAATTGATCTCATGCTACTCCTCATTTATTTAACGTAGCGGTGGTTTTTAGGAGTTAAAAAACTTCTCTATGTAATTTCCTTCTATTTATAACCTTTAGAATGGTTGGATCAATTTATATGGGTGACTTATGACTCAGACCCAATATCTAACCATACGAATTGTTTAACTAAAAAGTGAAATTTTGGCTAAAGCTTATTTTAGAAAAACTCGGGTTATTGATAATCAAATAGAAATGAGAATAATGGATGTAAATAAAGGTTGGCTAAATAGCGAAGTAAATCAATGTATTCCAATAGTATTTCGTGTCCTTACAAAATGACCAGGCTTCCCTTTTTATAGCTATTTCTAGATGATACGTTTTGCCTTTGTCATAATAAGGCCATTATAGAAAATTAAAGACATTTAATGCTACGTTATAAATGGTAATCATTATAATTCAATACAGATTCTCTAACATTTTTGGTATTTAATTCCTATTAAATATTGTATCCGTACCCTCTTTTGCTATGAGGTTCATTCCATTATCTTGATTCTTGACCATAAAGAGGTGCGAGCATCGAATCTCTTGAATCTTTGCTCGTGTCTGTTGTAACTCGTACCTCTTTATTTTTTGTTGATCCTCGTTCTTTGACCAGTCTACATGTAATGACATATCATCTTTAAAT
This sequence comes from Nicotiana glauca, assembly GCA_026770625.1. Taxonomy (NCBI): domain Eukaryota; kingdom Viridiplantae; phylum Streptophyta; class Magnoliopsida; order Solanales; family Solanaceae; genus Nicotiana; species Nicotiana glauca. The sequence goes on along the minus strand of MU779065.1, from coordinate 39,245 downwards.
GAATTCAATATACATAAACTCAACTTTTTCCAATACAGATAGTCCCCCCACTTACCATTTATTCATCAATAGAATATATCGGAAGTGAATTTTATTAAAGCGAGAATATTTACCGCCATTAATTCCCCGACGCTTCATTTGTCACTTCCATTTAATGCCCATTACACATGGCATCTTCTGACTGGTTCTGCGACTTCTCAGCGTCTTTTAAGGCTTTTTCACAACTTCACCAATAACGAGATGATAGTTCTCATCATGGCGTTTCCATCATTTTTTCCTTTCCTTTGACGGTTGCTTCGAAGTATAAATATAGTTTTCATCTTTGTCTTTCTCACATAAAGTTCAAAGTTCTCGGAACATTCAATTCTTGTTCCCTTCTTCCTCGTACTACCATGTCTTCGTCAAACGCTAACCCTAGGAGAGTTCCCATCATCAATAACCTTCCTCTTGCTCCTATCAGGAGCAGGAGAGGATGAAGACTTCGTAATATAGGTTGTTCTCTACCTTCATCCAATTCCACTCCACTTTCTAGAACCAGAGGCTCCATTTCTCAAAGGTCTTCACCTAGAGGCAAAGAACCCACTAAGCCTCTCCGTGAACCCACTGTAGATGCGAGTATTCCTGTTGAACTATCTTATTACAACAATAGAGAATCCATTAGGAATCAGGTTTCCATGTCTTCATTAGAACGTGTTGACATTTACCCAACCCAGATTACTTAGGGTTTAATTTCTATAATTCGTAGGGACTGTCATTGGAGCCATGACTTACCCATAATAATCGCCAATGCGAACCAAAGAATCACCTATTATTTAACTGAGTTTTCTTTTGTTTATACATACCCTTTTACTTTAGGATTCAAACCTGCTATTGACCCTGTTATTCTTGAATTCTATCTTTTTTTGACATTTGTTTAGGATAAATTGGCCCTATTATATGGAGGGTTGTTGCCTGTTTGAGACATTTAACCAATATGACTGGTGTGCCTTTTCCTTTTTTCCATTTAATTCACTATTACTCTCCCAAACTCTTTCGCCAAGGAGCCTTTACTCTAGTAGCAAGAAGTAAAAGAGTTTTGGTTAGTCCAGAAGACGATAAGGACCGTGGCTGGTATGCCAGATTCGTTGCTGCCCCCACTGTTGGTTTAGTGGGTGAAGAAAATATTCCCTTTCCTGAGAAATGGAATTTTGCACGTGAGTTTTCTTTCTAATAACTTTCTCGTACCTTTTTCTCAACTCTGATGACTGTAATTTTAACTCCCTTCTTCTTTTTCTTTCTTTTAGCAACCATGGGAATTATTGATGAGATTCCCAATTTTCGTAGTTGGGTAGGAAGGTTGTTAGATACTGCTCCGATGGAGAGTAGATCTTGGAAAACTCTTTCTCAACGATTTGGTTGGAAAGTAAAAACTCACAGTAAGTTTTTTTGTGACTTTACTTATTGCTTTCCCTCAAAATTATTTTAATCCTTCTTTTTATCAGGATTTCCCATTCAAGGTATAAGTGCTCAAGCAGTCATGGCTTCCAAAATTTCTTTGGAAAGGGTGCAAGAGATGATCTTGTGTTCTTCATCGAAATGGAAAATTACTGTTGACCAAGACTCTGAGGAAGAGGAAGAACAAGACGGGGGCTCTTTGATAAGAAGGCCACAGGCTGGAACAAGAATTATTTCTGATGATGAAGTATCTCTCCCTCGTTCTATTCCTCTCACCGAGCATGTTGAAGCCTCGTTGGTGATTCTGATAATGATGCTCCCACTGCTGTCCATGATTATATTGAACAAGTTTTCACCCATTGGTTTGGTAGTGAAAGTTTTGGGACCAATTTCTAATGAAGCACCCCTTGCTTCTCTTTCTATGTCTGCTTATACGATACCTTCTCTTCTATTCGTGACTGTTGCTATTACTATTCCTCCCCCAGCTATTTTGACTCCTTCTATTGCTCCTCCCACAACTGCTCAACAAACAGAGGTTGGTTCCTCAAGTAGAAGTGGAGCCATGAAACAAGTTATCATCGAGGTCCCTGCCGATGGTAATCTTTTGAGAAAATTCGGTGGGGCTGACGTGTGGTTGAAACCCCTAATTGGACCAACCGAGAAGGACAAGCTTGAGAGCCACAATTCTTTAACTTTGATGAACGACATAATACAATCATCATTAAATGTATTCCTTTTTAATGATTTGTTATTCCTTTTTATAAGGCTCTTACCTTTTCTCTTCCTTTTTTAGATCAACCTCGTTGGTGCACAATTAATGAAGAGGGTTTCTCACACGGAGCAGTTGATGCATGAGTAACAAGTTAAAGCAAATAACTAGAGAGAGCAACATGAAGGTCTTCAAATTGATATGGAAGCGTTAGAAGAGAACAAGCGCACAACAGTTGAGAGATTTAACTTCGGAGTTGGCGGTTGAAAGAGCTTCCTCAAATCAAGCTAGTAAAGACAAAAATCTTCTAGAAGCTTTCTTTTCAGAGCAACTCTCCAAGGCTAGTGAAGAAATCAAAGAGTTGAAAGCTCTCTTAAGTGAGAAGGAAGCTTATGCTGGTGAACTTGTGCAAACTTTGACTCAGACTCAAGAAGACCTTCGGGAATCTTCTAATAAGGTTCGTTCCTTAGAAAGTTCACATGCTTCTCTTCAAATTTCTTATGATTCTGCCTTGGTTGAGAATGAGAAGCTTAAAAAGAAGATTGCTGAATGGGAAAAATATTATGAGATTCTTGAGGACAAAACCGCAATTGAAGTGAGTTGAGCATTTTTAAATACTCGCCATGATAACCTTGTAGAATTTAGCTAATAGAATTTTAACTTGGAGGCTGAGTTGGCTAAAATAAGAGAAACCATTGAGAAGACTCAGCAGAGCCAAGATTTTCCCTCTCCCAATGCTGAAACTTCCGAAAATATTGAAGATGATATGGGTATGGTAAATGCCCCAATTCCTTCAAGTCAAGTTGAGCCTGCTGCTGCTGATGACCCTGCTTCAGTTTCTTCAACTTCTCAGTGAAAATTTATGATATATGACTCTTTTTTCTTTTTTCTTTGGTGGTATGTGATTGTAATCCTTGGTCCTTTTTGAGGGTTTGTTGAAAACATTAAGTCCCCAGATCTTTTTCGGGGCATTTTGTATAAATAAATTTTAGTTTATGACTAAGTTCATACTTAGTCAAAACTTTAATATTAAGAAGTTTTCTGTTATTGCTTGAACTTCTGTTTTGCTTATTCCTGCTACTACTACAAAAAAGGTTTTTAGCAGTAATAAGGTAATTATCGCTAATGAATTATTTAAACTGAAATATTAGCAGCACATGATCAATAGCCACTAAAGATATCCCTTTACCGACTTAGCGTTAAAAACACTAATTGAAATTAACTTTTTTATTATTTTAACCTTCCCTCATACAAAAATAAAATATTTCCCTCAAATTTTTTTGGACAAGAAATTTCATTCCCTCCGATTAGATAACAATAGGAAAATATATTCTCTTCAAAGTTGAAGACGCAGCCAGTTGCCAATTTGAAGGTGAGGCACGCCGAGCAAAACCTACGTGCTTAAAATAACGCGGAAACAATCTCCGTCGGTCTGCCCTGCCACGGTCTCCGACTATCCCAGGTAACTTCTATTCTTACCCAGCAGATTTCTTGAACTCGATTTATAATTGATTTTGGGTTAATTCTGCTTGAATATGCTCAATCATCGCTGTTAAAGTATAGCGTGTTTTGTGTTTGCTAAGTTGTTTGTGATATTTCCCTGCTTGTTGTTAGAATCATAGTCGATTGATTGAGATTCTTCCCTTGTTACTCTATTGTCATTTTTTTGTCTGCTGCATTTTTGTTGTTTGCTTTGATTGATAATTGTTTGTTATATCTGCTGCCTTTTTGTGTTTATAATTTCTATTTTCTTGTCTTTGAATTGGTTCCTCTGTATTTTTGCTAAGGCTACTGCTAGGCGGAACTAAGCTAATAAGATTCTGGGTTGTGGCCTCTCTATTTTCTACCTTTTTTTAATCTTTCTTGAAACTTGGCCTTCCTACTCATCTGAATTATTTTGGTCAGCGCACATGATATTTTGTAAGAATCTGTTTATTCTAAAGCAAAACAAGTAAAAGTAGTGTAGTGTCTTACAAGATGTAAAGTCATATGCTAAGGTAATTTTATAGCCCCTATTACCATAACCGAGCAAGGAATACTCAATCCTGATAGTACATTCTGAACTAATTAACCAATGATAAAGAAATATAATAATGTAGTAAGGTTCTTGAATAAAAACTAGCACTAAGCATGCCATGATAGCATCTGTATAACTCATTGCCCCGTAAATCTGTCTTTAGTGCATAATGTAGATCATGATATGTCCCATAGTGTGTCCACCCTGCTGCATATATTGAAAGGAAAAGGCATAAAAGCAGACCAGGTATCATGTAGGCACTCGCACAAGCAGTTATTGGCATAGCATTTGTTGTAGGTGTTGTACTTGGCCTCCAATTTTGTACACATGTTCTGCTTGTATTCTTGATGTCTCAGCAGATGCATGAAGGCATGTCCCTAATTGCAGATATAGCTTGTCTTTCTCCCCTGCTGTGTCCAAAATGCTCGCAATCGAAGTCGAATAGGTGATCACGTCCTGTTTGCCATGAAGATCGAGTGTTCCCCAGTAGTATCTTGATGTAAACTTTATGTGGCACCATTCTTGGGATGTATGAACAAAGTGCTCTGGGTAATGACTACCCAATACCTTCATTGTTCATATTTTTAGATTCCATAAATATGAACATGTCACGTACCAAAATCTAGTCAACCTTCGCATGTATGTCCTGGAATAATTATTCCTTAATTGTACCTTCATTTTAGAGGAGCTCATGCTTAGTTTAGGGACTGGGGGTCTAGGGTACTTCTCTCAATATTTGTTATATATTAACAGTACACCTCTGCATTACTTTCTTGATCTCCTCCACATGATTAGCAATATTCCAAGTCCTTCCAGTACATTCTTCAACAGTAACGAGTCAGTTTGTAGCATCACCTGGACATATTGGTGTTCAACACAGAATATCAAGGCTTCAAGATAGCCAATGCCTCTGCTTCATTGTTTGTTGTCTCATATATTTCCTTCCATCTTGCATAATGTACATCTCCTTCTTCATCCTTCAACACAAAACCTATGGAATTTCTTCCTGGTTTTTCTCGAGATGTTCTATCTGTATTTACTTTGATCCACCCTAGGCTAGGAAACTCCCATGTCACCTTAGTCCTCTTCAAAGCTGGAGTGTACATCTCTTATTTTTGAATTAAATATGGCCATTTGTGGGGGATATTTTTGATGCGAGGTTTCCTTAATTTAACAAAATATTGTAAAGTAGTGGAAATTTGGTATATGTCTCTACAGTCACCACATCACCATATTTATAGCTATTTTGTCTTTTCCACAGCTCCCAAATGATGATCGCTGGCAGTGCTTACAAAATAAGTTGAAAATGTGGTGTAATGTCTTTTTTTATAGCTATTCATCGCAATTACATCCATATTTATAGCTATTCATTACAATTATAGTGTTTATTATTTATAATATAAACTAACTTATATTTCATTTAGCTCTAGTACAAGATAAATTGATTCTTAATGAATAAAAAAGTTATAAACAAATTGGTAAAAATGAATTATATATCTTGAGAGTCAACAAATAGGAGTAGTAAGTTTTGAAAGTTTTAAAATATATATGATATGGTTCTTCTATAAATTATAAGCTTAATAATTCTATTCTTGAAAATTTAATGAACCAATATGTGAAAACTATAGAAGAAATTAGAGATAGTTTAACTGTTTGATAGTTTTAATTGTTTAAATGATAGTTTTAATAAATTTTCGTTTAATAATTTTAATTGTTAAAATGATATTTTTGAGCCATGGAATTATCTGCTAATAGGATGGTTATTTTATTTTAACTATATTTTTTTTTATTAATTCTACCTTTTTACTAATACATTTTTAGCTCTTTCAGTAATTATAGAAAAGAAAAGACTATCTTGAACGTCATGGACAATCCTACAAATAAAATTTGGATGTATTGTAAAAGAGTTAGTAAAGAATATTTGGATGGAGTAGAGGATTTTTTAAATCATGCCTTTTCTGAAAAACAAGATGGAAAAAAATTTGCATGTCCTTGTACGTCGTGTGTGCTTATCCATCAAGCAAATCGGGCTACATCATAAGCTCATCTTGTGGTTAATGATATTATGCCATCATATGATACTTGAGTTTGTTATGGTGAGTCTCTAAAGGGATAAAACAATGCTGAAGCAAATAATCGCAGTCAGTCAACTCAAAGGGGCGATAATCTGAGAGGAATGATACATGATGCATTTGCAGGTGTTACAAAGTTTATGGATACTGACGTTAGTGAATTAGGTGGCATAGAGCAATACTTACAAGAGAATACTGCTCATCCATTTGAAATTCAACCTCATCGAGAGGTGGATAAGTTTTAACGGCTCATGAAGGAGGCAAATGAAGAATTATATCTTGGATGTAAGAAGTTTAGCAAACTCTCCTTTTTGCTGCATTTGTATCATACAAAATATATGTTCAAGTGGTCAAATGAATTTTTTAATTCTTTGCTTGGACTATTGAAAGATCCGCTACCTGAAAGAGAAAAATTACATCCTTCTTTCTATGAGACCAAAAACATAGTTGAAGTCTTGGGCTTAAAGTATGAAAAAATGCATGCTTGTCCCAACGATTGTATGCTTTTTAAGAAAGAGTTTGCTAATAAGAATGTCAATGAATGCAAAGTATGTGGGGCTTCTAGATGGAAAAATGATGCCAGAAAAATTTCAGCCAAGGTCTTAAGGTATTTTCCTTTAAAGCAATGCGATGGCATCATGATGAGCACACCAAAGATGGAGTTTTACGACATCCTGCAGATTTTGAAGCTTGGAAAAATTTCGATAGTAAATATCCCAAATTTGCTGGAGATCCTCGCAATGTGCACCTAGGATTAGATTCTGATGGATCTAATCCATTTGGCACAATGCGAACTGTTCACAGTACATGGCCAGTGATTTTAATGCCATATAATCTTCCACCATGGATGTGCATGAAACAAGAGTTCTTCATACGGTCCTCACTTATTCCTGGACCAAAAGCGCCTGACAATAATATTGATGTCTTTTTGCAACCTTTAATCGAAGATTTAAATAAATTATGGGATGTCGGGGTAGAAACATATGATGCCTCTACTAAGGAGATATTTCAAATGCAACCTGCTTTCATGTGGACTATAAATGATTTTCCAACATATGGTAATATCTATGGATGGTGCACTTATGGTTGGTTTGCATGCCTTTCTTATAACATAAAATACTCAATCTAGATGGCTCAAACATGGAAGAAAGTTTTGTTATATGGGTCATAGACAATTCTTGAAGCCGTGACACAAATATCGAAATGATGCAAAATCATTTGATGGGACTAAAGAAACAAGACCTGCACCTTGTCCAGTATCTAGGTCACCAGTGATGAATCAAATTAAAGATATAAAATTTACTCTCGGCCACGAGTGAAGGGTTAAGTAGTAATGATGAAAAATACATGGAAAAAGAGGAGTATTTTCTTCAATCCTCCTTATTGGAAATCTAACTTGGTGCGCCATAATCTTGATGTGATGCAAATAGAAAAGAATGTGTGTGATAACTTACTTTATATATTATTGGATCTTGGTAAAAAGTCAAAAGACAACTTAGAAGCTCGATTGGAATTGAAGGAGATGAAAATAAGACCAAGTTTATGGCCTCAATATTGAGCTAGTGGGAAAGCATATCTTCCTCCTACTTTATTCACAATGTCTCAAAAGGAAAAAGAGTTATTTTATGAAGTACTACAAAATGCCAAATTTCCAGATGGCTATGCATCTAATATCTCACGTGGCATTCACAAACGAAATATATTTGGGCTAAAAACTCATGATTGTCATGTTATAATGCAAGAAATTCTTCCCCTTGCCCTGCGGAGATCAGTACATAAAAGAGTTAGTTTCATTTTAATTGAATTATGCACATTTTTTCGTGTTATATGTAGCAAAAAACTAAAATTAGAAGAGTTAAAGTTACTTGAAGAAAAAATTCCAGAAACATTATCTACTATGGAGAAACTTTTCCTCCCAGGATTCTTTACTGTTATGATACACTTGGTTATTCACTTGGCAACTGAGGCTAAACATGTGGAGCCAGTACATTGTCGCCGGATGTACCCTATTGAGATGTATGAAGAATATCACTAAATCTTTATTATATATTTTTAGTTATTAAATATTATAATATCAAACTAATACCATTATTTTACTCCATAGGTATTTAGGTACTTTAAAATCATATGTTCATAATCGTGCATGTCCAGAAGGTTCCATAGCAGAAGCATACATAGCAAATGAGTGTATGGCATTTTGCTCATGGTATTTGGAGGGTGGAGATTCAAGGTCTTATTGTTCAAGAAAATGCGCTAATGAGATTGGGCAGGAGACTAGTAAAGAAGAATGTCTTTTTTCAAATAGTGGGGAGTCGTACGGTGGAGTAGATGTATTTGAGTTGGATGCAAAAATATAGTTGCAAGCACATCGGTATGTGCTTTTCCATTGAAGGTCAGAGGTGGTTGAGAATTATAAAAAGTAAGTGTTATATATATATATATATATACACACACATATATATATATATATATATATATATATATATATATATATATATATATATTACTTATTTGATAATAAAATTGATATATGTGAGTTACATGTATATGGAACATATTGCTGAAATCAAAAGAGCACATCGTAAGCGTCTTTGACACAACATCAACNTATATATATATATATATATACACACATATATATATATATATATATATATATATATATATATATATATATATATATATTACTTATTTGATAATAAAATTGATATATTCGAGTTACATGAATAGGGAACATATTGCTGAAATCAAGAGATCACATCGTAAGCATCGTTTGACACAACATCAACTTGACCGTGTGCATTTCGATACATTTCATGGGTGGTTCAAGGAGAAAGTAAGTAGTAGGACTAAGTCGATGGTTACGTTAAATTGTTTTTCTTGTACAAATATTTATATTTATAGTTGTATCTTTTATTTGGTTAGGTAAAGGAGTTGGAATCCACATCTAACATCTTAAAGGATATTAAAGTCCTTGCACAAGGGTCGAGTTACATTGCAAAAAGATTCAGTACATTCGATTTAAATAACGGGTATCGATTCCAAACGAAACAAAGTGAAGAATTTAAGGTGACATAAAATAGCGGTGTTATGGTCGTTTCAAAGAATGAAAGTTATGCAAGTACAAGTGACAATGCTCCAAAGCCTGTAAATATCACATATTATGACAGATTGAATGATATTGTGGATTTAAATTAATAAGAAGAATTTAAAGTCGTCTTATTTAAGTGTGATTGGGTTGATGTAACCAAAGGTAGAGGAGTTAAGGAAGATGACTTGGGGTTCTCACTTGTGAATTTCTCATGCCTAACAGACTCTGGCGATCGAGAACGTCATGAGTCTTTCATTATTTTAGAACAAGCTTAACAAGTTATATTTATACAAGATCTTGAAGATCATGAATGGTTTGTCCCTAAGTTAATTAAACCTCGGGATATTTTTAATATGGGAGAGGAAAATAGTGTGCAGTTTGAGTCATCAATGCAAAGTGATGCCACTGACTTGGCTCTTTTAGAAAATGCTCATGTTATGGAAGATGAGTACAACGATTGGGTAAGAAGTGGTGTCGATGGGATAGTAATTGATATTGAAAATGACGGTGAAGCTAATGTTGGGGGAGGAAATGACATTGAAAACGAATGTGATTCTGAATAGAATAGGTGAAACTTATAGAACATTTTTCTTGCAAGTGTTATTTAAGAACTTCTAAGGTTTTGTTATTTTTTTAATTCAGAAATTTAAATATTCTAAGGTGGTATTATCATTGGATAATTGCTTTTCCTAATACATCAATAACTCTTATCTCTAGATTAGGATGATGCTTCCTCATGTTTTGCATTTGATCTACTGATCTGTTGGAGTTAATTGGTACTAGTATAACTTGATACATCTAAATAATTTATTCATATTGGAGAAGGAACTATGCAAACTAGAGGTCACAATCGATTCATAATTGAACAAGATGATGATGAAAATGTGCGGCCTTTTATTGAGCATTTGATGGATGGTAAAAACCACTCTGCAACCCAACCTTATATTGAGCAGTTAATGGATAATCGGAACTGCTCTAAAGATCAAGCACATGATTATCGATCTAATGAGTTGAATAGTTCTGCTGGTGACACTGAGTATCAATATAGTGATGATGAATTGGGTAATACTTTTCTTTGTGATTGTTTTCAAATCATAGTTATGTGAAAAATTTGGTTACCCTAACTAGTTTATATTGTATAACTAGTTATGCTTCCTGAGCCATCTGTTTGTTGTAAGAATTGTTGGATGGTACAATTGTTTTTACTGTAAGTGAAAAGTTCCATTGTTTGTACATCCTGTGCAATTGTCATTTTGTTGGACACTTAAGAGTATAATTCTTTATTTTTCAAAGTTATATTACTCAAAAATCTACAAAAGGCATTACTTTTATAATTTGAGTATGCCACCTGAAAAATATCGAGGTTCAGAAACAAAGTTACCTGATTATGATCTTCTGGTGGTCCACTAGTTAGGTGTAATTACTAGCAATTCTCTTATATAAATTGCTACTTCAGTTCTGCCGATCATAAATAAAGGACCAATTTCATTCATAAAGCTACATGGTCATGATAACCGTTTGCATGGTAGGCTTAGTGAAGAAAGAAACTTTAGTTTTACGGAACATAGTAAAATTCAAGCTCTGTTATTAATTCACAAACAATTGGTACAAGTATTATAGCATCCTTATTAAGAGCATAAAATAGTAGATTATATATGGGCAACACAAATGATATGTACTATATTACCAAACTAGTACATCAATCTTTTGTTGTAACAAAGATAATTGTTTTATTCACTGAATGTTACATTACCATAAATTCAATGAGAGTAATGACGAAACCAGAAGAAGTTGTTCCCTTTATCACCATCCTCTACTTCATCATCTCTAGTATGAATCCACCATAGAAGATTTGTAAGTGAATTTCCATCATCAAAACCAATTAATCTCTTAGTTTTGTCCAAGGCATTTGTTTTATCATACATTCCTTCTAAAGCATACACAAAACCTTTCCATCCTTCTCCAACACCACTTCTTGCTAGAGCTGGCATTGTCCATTGAAACATATATATTTTTTGCTTTCTGTTATTTTATCATGATACTGTTATTTAAGATCTCAGAGCATTTCTCAGGTGCTTATCCATATAAGTTTTTGTCATTTGATGACCTTCGAATCTTACATTCTAGGTAATTCGGAGCCAAGAAAGGTTCGTGGGCCTTCTTTACTAAAAGATATTTGGAAACTTTCGCCGGGGAAGACAGTTGATGTGCTGTTTAATAATCGTAACCAAGCTAGCTTTCTAGGAATTATTTCCGGAACTTCAGAGCTAACACCTCTACATGTAGATGATTGGAGAAATTTTGACAAAGAGGAAAAGAAAAAAATTAGTGGATTTTGTGAGGGTATGTAATTATTATTATTATTATTATTATTATTTTTATTATTATTATTATTATTATTTTGTTAGATCACCCTGCCTAGCAACATTAAGAAAGTTTTGTGCAGTAGATTCTTCATCATAGTCTTTGTGTGTAAGCTCAGCTATAACCTCTAACTCTTTTGCACCTTCTGTAGCCACTACTCCTGTATTTTCCTAATTAATGATCACAGCTTGATTCCCAGCATTATCCAGAACTGGATTCAATGGAAGAGTAATTCTGCTGCATCATGCTACGGTGGAGTAGTCTCCTGCTCATTTGATGCATCTGCACCTCTAGCATTGGCCTCATCTATACTTGTTCCCCTAGATCAATAACATTGAAATCCACACCTTCGACTATTCTTGTTTCTGCCTTGTTCCCTTCAGCATTGGTCTGATCAACCTTATTCTGATCTGTGGGATTTTTAGAACTCTGCCCCTTAGTAGTCTGTTTTGTATTTGCTACCCTATTTACACTTTGCTCTTCATCATCAGCTGGATCACCTCCAATTTCCTCCTCACTTTGTATCTCATCAGGAATTAGACCATCCGTTGTGCCTTCTTCATGTTGATCTGACCATAATCTGCTTCCTTTCTAATTGACTCTTTCATTGCTCTTGAATATTTCATACTCCTCATCAACAATAAGTTCCTTTTCAATGTTCTTTGCCAGTGCTCCATCCACTCTAGTGTCCTGAGAAGGTACATCTTGGCATGAAGTATTGGTTCCAACTAAGAGCCCATTGAAAGCTCTTTGTACCCATTGTGAAGTTGTTTCCTTATTCTGCTGATCCTGAGTTCTTTTTTCTTTGTTTCTTGCCTCTTCACCTTTATTGTTGCTATTTCTTGTTGGACTAGATCTGTTGGTTGGCACTACTGAATTGTGACCCTTATTTGCTACATTTGTATTCACATTAGCTCCCTTTTTTTGTTTGTCAAGAACCGGTGCCTTTGCTGGATTAAACACTGGTGCTGCAGGACTCAGAGTTGTATTTTCCTTTTGAATAGGACTGCCTCTTTGCCCAGGATTCTCATCAACCAAAACTAACTGATTATTCTCATTACATTCACTATTCTCCACCTCCAAGATAGCATATTGATTATTTTTTTGTACCTGTTGAGGAACCACAACATTTTGTTGATCAGCTGGTACAATTTCCTTGCCAGTTTTAGCCACACCATCAGTCACCTTATCTTTTGATTTTTCTCTTTTGTCTTCCACCTCCTTCCATTGAGCACCAACATTACCAACTACCTTAACACTTGAAAGGATCATTAGAGGACCTGCCCTTTTGACTTGTTGATTGTTAGTTTCCATGTCTACTGCATTATTAACCTGCTGTTGCACAGTCTTGTTTTCCATCAATTCAGGGTGAATCCTCCAACATTCTAGCATGTCATGTCCTTGCTATTAATACATGATGTTATCTTCTGAATGTTGGCTTTTAATTTTTCAGAAGAAGTTCTTTGTCTCAAAATATGGAGAAGCGTGGGTCTTAAAGTCACTAGGAAAGAAATGGAAAGATTACAAGTGCGATTTAAAGGGTGAGTATACGCTAAAATAAAACAGTAAAGACGCATTACTAAAAAGTAGACCAAGTCACATACCGAGGGATCAATGGAGTGGTTTTGTCTCTTATTGGATTTCTGATAAAGCTAAGGTATGAACCTTGAAAATTCTCCTAGTCTGCTCATTTTCATAGCATTTTTATTTTAGTTATGCTCAATTTTTATTTATGATTTATAAGATATATTTTTATTATTTCAATGACAGAGACGTACCCAAGCAAATAGAAACAATAGGGCCAAGCAAACGATGTCTCACACAGGAGGATCCAAAAGTATTGCTACTTTGATGAATGAGCAGGTAATCTTGTGAAAATTACAAACTATAATATTTTTAAAAAAAATTGTCACAAATATCTAATACCATTTTTATTGTATTAGGCTGTAAATGGGATTGAGCCTATACGAGCAGAAAGTTTCTTATTAAATCATAAAAAACATAAGGATGGTAGGCCACTGGATGATGATTCTGTCAAGACAATCGTAAGATTTATTCTTTCTTTTATTTTGTTGGTTTGATGATTCCGTCAAACAATGTGCATTTTTTCTTGTTCATGAATTCCAAAATTGATTTATTGTGTATTCTATGGTCAGGAAATGATAAATGAAAGGATGAGCAATAGTGAGAGATTTACTGAAAAACTTTCTCATAGTGTTGCTTGGGAAGGCGATATGTATTCTCAAGTATTGGAAAATGAAAAAAGTGGGTATGTTCGTGGTTTAGGACTTGGTCCAACTCCTTCAGTTCTATGGGGTTGTAGGTCTTCCTTAGGAAATATCATTACAGATGATTCTTCTAATGAGGTTATACAAATGTTAGAATAGAAGATAATCGAGTTAAAGGAGAAATAAAATGATTATTATGAAACAAAATCATGAGATGATGCAATCAGAATTACTCCAAAAAAGACAACTCATGCGGAAATATGCTCATGATGCATCTATGCCTCAAAGTAGCAATGGCACCTCAGGAGAACAGGTAAATTGATTTCATAAGCTTTAGACATTTTTAATAAAATTCTAATCATATAAAAGTATTGTTATCTAACATGTTAATATTTATTAGATCCCTGATGCCAATAGTGGACATGAATGAGTATCACAAATATCAAGGATGCATAGTGTTGTTGAAAATGCTCAACCTTCTAATGGTACTACTCATCTTTGTCCTTTCGTCGCTATTATTTGAGTTTTCCTCCTTCGATTTTTATTAATTTGTTGTTGTATTTTAGGCTTATCTTGGATGCTTCTTGCTTTTATATTTCCCTCACTGCTAGTGGCATTTCGTCGAGCAGCTATTTTCTGTTGTTTTGGTGATTCCACCTTCTTTGTAGGTGATTTTCTAGAGGTTACCAGTTCCACCCTTCACCCTTTTTGTTCGTATTATTACACCTACCATCATGTAGTCTCTCCCTGTCGATGCTCCCTTTTTCTTTTAAAGATGAAATCGGGTTTACGACATTTGGGCGTACAACTCTTTTCCTTTTAGGAATTGGGTTTTTGGAGTTTGAAGAGTCGCCACCTAATGATTAAGTGTATTATGATACTAAGAAGAGTTTGAGTTTGAAGAACCAGAGTTTGGGTAAGGGTAAGAAATTATCTCGAGGGGAAGGTGTTAGGCACCCCTCAAGATCCACTAGTGCGGTTCCCGGCCATGTTATATTATGACTTCACATAATCAAGTAAGCAATTAAGGGGGTTCAAATAGAAAGGTTTCACATGCAATATTTCAAGTAAATCGAAACTTGAGAAAAGTAATGCTGGCGGAAATTTTATAAAATATTTAAATAATTCTATATAGAAATAGATGAAAGCAAGCAAGAGGGAGGGGGTCCTAGGTTAATGATTAATATGGATCACTTCAATGCAGTACCCAGCAATCACTCCTCAAAAGAGGGGTCGCACATGATGTTAGGCTAAGGTTCAGAGAGATGTCATTTTAAGAGTTTGATCTGTACGGACCGCGTGGCATTTTTGTGCGGTTCGCATTGGACCTACGCGGCCGCAATCCAAAACAGTGCGGTCCGCGTAGGTCATGTTCAGAGAAATGGTATTTTTAATGATTAGCCTGTGTGGACCGTGTGACTTTTATGTGAGGTCCGCGTCCCTCCTGTCTGCAATACTATGTCTGCAAATGTGCATTGAACGTTAAACTGTCTACTCCTTCTGTGCTTCCACTAACAATGTTAGACTTGTATCTCTTGCAGACAATGGCACGTCAAGGAAAACAAATACAATGTGGGGGCAAGGAGAAGCAAACCAAGATGGGTGTTTCTTCCCCAGGGAGGACAATTAAAAGCGTCGTAAAATGCACTGCCAAGGATAAGGAGATAATAAAGAAGAACAGAAAAATAATTCGGGAGGTCGATAGGGCTGCCTCTCATTCAACAGGTAGTGAATATGCACCTTCCCGGAGCGTGACTTCAGAATCTGTCCCCACACACACATCCGTGGAGATTCCAGCACCAGAGTCATCCTCCCCTGAGCAGACAAATGTGGCCACCTACAAGAGGCCAGTGAATGTGGTACTCACGGACTCGTCTAATGAGTCCGGAACTGAAAAAGAATCTGACGACCAATATTCTACCTCTCCTGTAATTTCATCATCAAAGGAGAGTGAGGGTGGTGAGCCAAAGATTGGGGGTCTAGATAGAACTAGGAAACTAGAGGCATGGGAAGACAGATTTGTAAGCGAAGTAGCCTTCCACCGATTCAAGGAGTGGTGGCCAAAAAGGAAGCTGATTCCGGAAAGACAATTCATTGATTGTACTATTTGATGGGAAGACACTAAATGACTTCTTGGGATTTGCAGAAGAGGATGAGTCTCAATACTTGGAGAAGCTGGCTATGAAAGAAGAAGTTCGCCCGTGGTTAGCCGGGATTTTAGCAGCTCCAGGTACAGTCCCTGTGTGGCTGAAAGCACAGGAGAAAATATTCAGGAACACCCTCAACTTTGAAGC
>MU779061.1:0-10130 GCA_026770625.1 Nicotiana glauca | reverse complement strand
GGGGGGGGGGGGGGGGGGGGGGGGGGGGGGGGGGGGGGGGGGGGGGGGGGGGGGGGGGGGGGGGGGGGGGGGGGGGGGGGGGGGGGGGGGGGGGGGGGGCATATGTTATGCATTACTGTCTATTTGCTGAACTCAGTTTTTATGAACCAAAAACATGAGCAAAAGTAACCAATCAAGGAGCAGCAAATTTCTATGTTGTCCAGCAAAAATGACAGTCCACCTGCTGGATGTTCTTGGATAATGTGAGAGATAGCTGATGTGAGGTTGCACTGAAGCATACACAGTATAATCTGGGGATCATTGCGAAATCACTATATCAAGTTACCATTTCCGGTTCTTGCATTTGTAGCTTCTCTTTTGGTCTTGAAGCAGGCACAAAATGATTCAACAGCCACAGGTAAATGAGAAGTACAGAGAATGAAGAGTCATGAAACATGGTAACATGTAAAACAACATGTACTTTGAAGTAATGAACAGATCTGAATATGTCAATATATGAACCTGGTAAGTCAGAATTTGCACAGAAGTATGCCAATTAACGAATCCAACAAACTGACTGTGCATTCAGTTCAAGCAAACAAGATCACAAAGGTATCCAGTGGCCTATCCAACAAATTGTGCTGCCAGTGACATACTGTAAACAATTTAGAAAATATCTCAAATTAGTTGAATTGAGATTCTACATCACTTGAAGAAAGATACAAGCTTGTTCACCGTGTCAAGAGATCTAAAACAAGTGACCAAGCCTTGAGAATCGAAATTGAAAATAACCGAAGTTTCAAATTTATTTAAAGGCAGCATTGCTATAGCTTGAAATGGAAAAGAAACTCTCTTGAATTAAGCCATGTAATCTCTTGCAACAACATTTACGTTAAGACGTACAAGCCATTCAAAAATTCCAATAACTTTTCATAAATTAGAAACTTTTGCAGAGTCTGTAAAATGTTCAAAGTTTAGTACTATTCAACCAGCCATCCAAGAGAGTTGAAAAAATGAAGAATTTATGATTATTGAATGAAACCCAAAATACAGTTGCATTACTGCAATACAGACCCACTTCATTTTCATGTGGAAAGTGGGAGTGGTAGCAACACATTTAAGGAGGTAAAGTCTAAAAAGCCGACCTTTCTCATTAAATGCGTTGTCGAAATCTTAAACTAAACTTTTAAGAGGCGGATTTTCCTGAGTTGAAAACCTACCTTTTTTCCTTTCTTTTCTCGTTTTCTTTCCTCTCTATAAACAAGTTCAACTCATACGAATAAATAAATAAAAACAAGAAAAAAAAAAGAGCAATAGCACCCTCTTGATAGAATAAGAAAATGATTATTGCTCATTGTGAGAATGCACGGGAGAAAAGTATTATTGATTAATTAGGACAATGATACAATGAGTTCTATATATACAATACATGTCCTACTCCTAATACATATGGAATTAGGATTATTTATTACTATTTATACAATGAAACTAACATTCCCCCTCAAACTGGTGCATATAAATCATATGTACCGAGCTTGTTACATATATAACTAATACAAGGATCAGTGAGGGACTTGGTGAAAATATCAGCAAGCTGATCATTCGACTTCACAAATTTTGTAGCAATATCTCCCGAAAGTATTTTTTCTCTAACAAAGTGACAGTCAATCTCGATGTGTTTAGTTCTCTCATGGAAGACTGGATTTGACACAATATGAAGAGCAACTTGATTATCACACGCAAGTCCCATCTAACTAATCTCACCAAATTTCAACTCCTTGAGCAACTGTTTGATCCAAATTAGCTCACATGTGGCCATAGTCATTGCTCGATATTCTGCTTCTGCACTAGACCGAGCAACCACATTTTGTTTCTTGCTCTTCCAAGACACCAAATTTCCTCCTACTAAGACACAATATCCGGACGTAGAACGTCTATCAGAAGGTGATCATGCCCAATCAGCATCTGAGTATCCAACGATCTGCTCATGGCCTCGATCTTCAAACAATAAGCCTTTGCCTGGAGCAGATTTTATATACCGAAGAATGCGGACAACTGCATCCCAATGACTATCACAGGGAGAATCTATAAACTGACTCATAACACTCACAGGAAAGGAAATGTCAGGTCTAGTCACAGTGAGGTAATTTAATTTACCAACCAACCGCTTATATCTTGCAGGATCGCTAAGAGGCTCACTCTATAATGGCAGAAGTTTAGAATTTAGATCCATCGGAGTGCTAACAGGTCTACAACCTGTCATTCCTGTCTTCTCAAGAATATCTAAGGCATACTTCCGTTGTGAGATCACAATACCTGAGCGACCTCAATACCCAGAAAATACTTTAATCTACCCAGATCCTTAGCCTGAAAGCGCTGAAAGAGATGTTGCTTCAACTTACTTATACCATCCTGATCATTGCCGGTAATAACAATATCGTCAACATAAATGACCAGATAAATACAGACATTTGAAGTATAATGTCGATAAAATACAGAGTGATCAGCTTCACTACGAGTCATACCAAACTCCTGAATAATTGTGTTGAACTTACCCAACCAGGCTCGAGGAGACTGCTTTAGACTATAGAGGGACCGGCGCAACCGACTTACAAGGCCACTAGACTCCCCCCGAGCAACAAAACCAAGTGGTTGCTCCATATAAACCTCATCTTCAAGGTCACCGTGAAGAAAAGCATTCTTAATGTCCAAGTGATAGAGAGGCCAATGACGAACAATAGTCATGGATAGAAAAAGGCGGACTGATACAATTTTAGCCACGAGCGAGAAAGTATCACTGTAATCGAGTCCAAATATCTGAGTATATCCTTTGGCAACAAGAGCAGCCTTAAGTCGATCAACCTGGCCATCTAGACCAACTTTGACTACATACACCGAACGACAACCAACAATCGATTTACCTAAAGGAAGAGGAACAAGATCCCAAGTACCACTCATATGTAAAGCAAACATCTCGTCAATCATAGCTTGTCGCCATCCGGGATGAGACAGTGCTTCACCTGTAGACTTAGGAATGGAAACAGAGGACAAAGATGACACAAATGCACAATGGGATGATGAGAGACGATGGTAACTTAAACTGATATAATGAGGATTAGGATTAAATGTGGACCGTATACCTTTTCGTAGTGCAATCGGTTCATTAAGAGGAGACAAGTCCGAAGTATTAGCAGGATCAGGTGCACGACATGAATCAGCTGGGCCTGATGCTGGGGGCAGACGACGATGATAAGTCAGGAGTGGTGGAGCTGTAGATGGTTGAACTCGACTAGGTGGTAGCACTGGAGCTATAGTTGGTGAAATTGGACTAGGTGGTGGCACTGGACTCGGTGGTGACACTGGAGCTGGAACTGGAAGTAGGCGGTGGAGCTATGGAGGAAGATGAATGGGAGATAGGGACTGAATCTCCAAAAGAAGGAACAGGTAGCACCTCAGAAATATCTAAGTGATTAACTGGACTTGTGAAATATGATTTGGTTTCAAAGAAGGTAACATCAGCAGACATAAGAAATCGCTGAAGATTAGGGGAATAACATCGATATCCCTTTTGTGTTCTCGAGTAACCCAGAAATATGCACTTAAGAGCACAAGGAGCTAACTTATCTTTTCCTGGAGTAAGGTCATCAATAAAGCACGTACTCCTAAAGACACGAAGTGGAAGAGAGAACAAAGGTAAGTGGGGAAACAAGACAGAAAATGGAACTTGATTTTGGATAGCTGAAGATGGCATACGATTAATAAGATAACAAGATGTAATAATTGCATCCCCCTAAAAAGGCAGCGGAACATGAGATTGTATGAGTAGGGTACGAGCAGTTTCAATAAGATGTTTATTCTTTCTTTCAGCTACCCCATTTTGTTGGGATGTATACGGACAAGATGTTTGATGAATAATCCCATGGGAGTTCATAAACTGCTGAAATGGGGAAGACAAATAATCTTGGGCATTATCACTACGAAATGTGCGAATAGAAACCCCAAATTGATTTTGAACTTCAGCATGGAAGGTCTGGAAAATAAAAAACAACTCAGCTCGATTTTTCATCAAAAATATCCAAGTGCACCTGGAATAATCATCAATGAAACTGACAAAGTAGCAGAATCCTAAGGTAGAGCTAACCTGACTAGGACCCCAAACATCTGAATGGACTAAAGTAAAAGGTGACTCTGCTCGATTGTCAAGATGCCGCTGGAAATGGGAGTGGGTATGCTTACTGAGATGACACGACTCACACTCTAGAGTGGACAAGTGAGATAAGTCAAGTACCATTTTTTGAAGTTTTGACAAACTGGGATGTCATAACCGTTTATGTAATAAATCTGGTGAATCAGTAACAGGAGAAGTTATTGGAGGAAGACTCGATGCGAGTCCATGCGATTTTGCAAGGATAAGGTAATAAAGTCCATCTGATTCACGTCTGGTACCAATGATCCGTCCTGTACTGTGTTCCTGTATAAAAATAAGGTCATCAAGAAATAAAACAGCAGATTTAAGTGATTTGGCTAAGCGACTAACGGCTATGAGATTAAAAGGACTACCAGGAACATAAAGAACTGAGTCTAAAGGTAAGGAAGGAAGTGGACTTGCTTGACCTATTGCAGTCGCCATGGTTTGAGACCTATTGGCCATTGTGACTGTTGGAAGAGATTGAAAATATGAGATACTAGTGAAAAGAGATTTGTTACCAGAAATATGATCAGATGCACCTGAATCAATGACCCAAGACTCAGAAGGTGAAGATTGGGAGACACTAGTCATGCTACTATTTGTTGGAACAATGGAGGTTAATCCTGAAGATGTCAGTTTACGTGCTTTGTACTGAAAGAACTCAATATAATCCGGTAAAGAAACCATCTGGATTGGATTTATTGCATTTAATCCAACGGATTGTGAGTTAAAGATCTCAGGTACGAATTCCATTATAATATTGTGCCGAAAAAAAGCAGAAAAATTGCTGGGATCACTGTTCACACCGGAAAAATCACTGTAGCTCGCCGGAAAATTCAAAAGTTGTCGAAATCTGTCGGAAATAGTACCAATGGAATCGAAATTGCAAGGAGATGAAGTTGTCCTGAAGAAACTTTTTCAAAATCTGACCGGAACAGTGTTCACGCGCCGGCACGTGGGTCGGATCTGCTGGGAAGTTTCGGGCGCGTAAAGAGGAGTTTTCTGGTGGGGTTTATTGGGGTTTGGTCAGATCTCTCTTGGGAAACTTGTGGTGGTGTTGGATTTTGCACAACACTGATAATTAGTGACTTTGACACAATTAGTCACTTAGGTCACCAGAAAATTGCACGGTGACTGAGTGATTTCTTCCCGGATGTCGTTGGAATGACGCACAACGATAATTATCTCACCAATGCTCTTATACCATTTGAGAATGCACGGGAGAAAAATATTATTGATTAATTATGACAATGATATAATGAGCCATATATACACAATACATGTCCTACTCCTAATACATATGGAATTAGGGTTATTTATTACTATTTATACAATGAAACTAACACTCATTTCTTTTCAAAACTTCCTAGATATTGGTATCTTTTCCATTTGTAATGGAGCTTCGACAACAGCTAGGTCTATAGAGAAGTGAGCATTAAGTTAATGCATAACTTCTATACCAAGGTTAGTATGGTTAATGATATAGCTCAAGTATCCTTATCATTTCCTCTATATTGACATAATTATACTATGTTGGAGTGAAACAACAGATCTAAAGAAGAAGAGACGCTAGACTATATTAGTGACAAGCAAACCTCACCTGATAAAAATAAAAACATAAAATATCTTCATCCTCAACTTTCTACACAAGATTCGCATTTGGAACACAAACTTCTCCTGCCATCTCCTCAAACAAGTAGTCAAGTGCCTGGTGAATCTCATCTGCAATTGGATGGGATGAATTGCCAGCACGAAATTCAACAAGATGAGAATCCATCTTAATCCAGCTACAGCCTGGAATTTTAGTCACACCTTTCTTTCGCCTTAATTGTCTCATCCTTGCTGAATCATCCCATCTTCTGAAACTTGCATATATCTTCGATGATATTATACAATTACCCGAATTCGATGGTTCCATCTCTAGAAGTAGCTGCATCACTCGTTCCCCAACATCAATATTTTTCAGCTTTTTACATGCACCAAGCAATGCTCCAAGTAAATCTCATCTGGCTTTTGAGGCATCTTCTCGATAAACTCCCATGCCTCATATACACGACCAGAACGAGACAAGGTCAACCATGCAAGAGTAATGCTCAGCTTTTGGTACCAATCCAAATAATGAACTCATTATATCAAAGAAGCGCTTGCCTTTCATCAACCAATCCTGCATGTACACACGCTGAGACTACTCTCGAGTGACATGCACTCAAACAGGGATAATCCCTCTTGCGCTCTTCCATGAAAGGCAAGAGCAGAGATCATTGCATTCTCTTAGCAAGTATGACTAGCTTTCTTGAACTTAGACATCAATACCTACAAACGAGAAGAAAATCACAAGACAATATAATATATTAGGTGTGTTGTAGACTTCCTTGACTTGTCCAGCTTTAAAATTTTAAACTATCATTGCTGCTTACATTGTAAATATATATCATGAGGTAAGATGGAGCACATGAAACAAAGATAGAAAATATTTAAGCTGATTAGCGAGCAATAATTTGAGACATATTAAGTCTTACACGCAATTATTGATGACGACACGAAGGCAATCATTCCCCATGCTCTCTTGCTCTTCTTGAATTTCTCTCGCCGATTTTGCAGCGGACATACTGCAGTCATGCAATTCTATTGACTCCAAGCTATAAATATCTCCAAAGTGTTTAGGGATTTCTTCCAGGCCTATGCAGCTTCTCAGAACTAGGCGTTGTAGTTTTGGGAAGTTAACACTCCCAGCTTTCCAGTGCCTCAGAGATGTTACACTGATTAGGAGAAACTTAAGTTGACTGAAAATCTCTTCATCCTTTAATATCCACTCATCATTATCAAATACATCTTTCATTTTAAGCACTTCGAGGTTTGGCAACATTAGAATATTTGTCATGTCTTCCAGAAGAAAAAAAGTATTTTTTAAAGTCAACCTATTCAGAGATGTAGGTAAAGAAAACTTCCTTGGTAGCTGGCGACGGTAGCGTCCTTGGTACCTGAACTTCAGTATTTCAAGTTCTTTTAAACAGGAAAGGCTATCTAGGTGCTGGGAAATCTTCTCTCTCTTGCATTCCCTCCAATTTCCAAAAATCTTCAGCCTCTTAAGATTTGGAATAGCAGAAAACAATTCATAAGTACAGTTGGACAAATTTAGACAGGAAAGTCCCTCCAAATTTTCTAGCTTGAAGCCAGACTTAATCGGGATAGCAAGAGAAAAGACTCTCTTGACGACGTGAAGATGCCTTAAATGTTTCATTTCCCAAATTGTCTTAGGTACAGTTGGAGGTTTAAGACCTTCATGACGAAAAATGAAGGTCTGCAGATTATATAGCTTTGACACTAACTGGTGAATATCATCATTACACCAGAACTGAAGGTATCTGAGATGTACTAATTTTGTTATCTCAAGAGGGAAATCTTGAAACTCATAATAAGGGATTACCAACACTCTCAGCAGTTTGAAGTGCTGAAAACGAAAAACTCGACCAAATCCCCATAAGTGCACTGTTCGGATGAGACTGGACTCCTCCCAGCAATCAGCCTCATAAATGTCCGGATGGAAGCTGTAGCGACGGACATGATTCGTGGCTTCGCGAGTTCTAGTAACCTGCAAGAACTTCTCTTTCTCAGCTTCTCTTAAAATCAAGTCGCGAACCAGATCATGGACACCGCATGTTCTCGCCTCGCCATTAAATCTCCTCTTTCTAACCATTATCAGGTTCCTACTAACAAGATCCTCCCAACAATCTCTTCCCACTTGTTCCATGCTTTTGAGCCTTTCTTTCCCTAGAAAATCCTCAGAAACCCATAAGTTGATCAACATGTCAATGTTAACCTCCTTATCTTCTGGAAAGACTCCCATGTAAAGGAAACATGGTTTAAGATGATTAGGTAAGTAATTGTAACTCATAGCAAGCACTCCTAAACATTTATCTGATTCATTAGCAACAACTATACTTACACTTTTGGCAACATCTCCCCAACTTTCTCGTGTTCTAGCAATTCTAGAGAGATGCCCTGCAACCACTAGAAGAGCTAAAGGTAGTCCTTGGCATTTTTGTGCTATTTGCTTCCCGACATCCTTTAGTTCAGGAGGACAAATCTCATGTTCTACCCCAAACACCTTGTCATGAAGTAACTTCCAACTTTCATCTGAATTCAAGAGTCTCATCTCATGAGGAGGGCTGTCAGGGTCAGCATGCATAGCCACATCTTTGAGCCTACTTGTCAAAATAATTCGACTCCCATTATTATCGTCTGGAAAAGTTCTTGTCATAAGTTCCCAGACGTCACTACTCCAAAGATCATCCATTACAACAAGATACCTCCGACCCTTTAACTTCTTGTATATCATATCCATCAATTGATCATCAGTCTCTTTGATCTCATTTGAAGTACAAGAAAGAACACCTAACAACAAATCTCTAATTCGGTATTCTTGAGAGACTGTCACCCAAATATGGATATCAAACCGATGCCTGATTTCAGAATTATCTTATGCCTTTTTAGCAAGTGTCGTTTTTCCTATCCCCCCATTCCCAGAATCGGGACAATTTCTCGAGTAGATGGGGGCCCTGTTAATCTTCTCTTGATTTTCATCAAGTCATCTTTGAGACCCACGACAACAGTTTCTAGATTCAATTTTGCAACTTGTCTAGATGAATGACCCAGCTGCAGATTCTCATTCATTGGATCACCATAGCCATGGATTTTATCTGTACTGAAACTACTTCTCATCACCTCCCTTTTCACAAGGTCAATCTTTTCTACAAGTGGAGGCAAGATCTCGCATAATGCCTTGCTTGCGATCGTTCGATCCAGTTGATTAACTTCATATATCTTTAGTTCAATCGCATCCTCTGCTTCATTTACTACAGTTCTAATATCTCTCTCCAGCTCTTTAATCTGTCCATGATCTTGACTTCGCTTGCTGGTGTTCTCGAGAAAGTTTTGGAAATATTCAAGACTAACACGGAGAGAATCCACCATTATTCTTGTTTCAGCACTAATCCAATGAGGCTGCAGCTGCACAAGTTGCTCCAGAGTTCGTAAGAGAGAAATCACAGCAACATAAGCCATCTCTCTCGCCCACTGTAGGACGAAAACCTGAAAATTTTGATCCAAAGAAGACCTGCAAAAAGTCAAAATCAACGTTGCAGTTTGTTGTTAAAAAGAGAATTTGAGAAATTATCAGACCACAATTTAGAAATAGCAAAGAAATGAAACTGAAAGGTAAACTATGATTAAAGTAGCCAAACTGTATTCGCCACCAGTCAAACGATATCACATAAAATGATAAGTTCAAGTGGCAGTCTGGTCCATTGATATTTTTGCTCAATGATGCAGTATAAATATGTACACTGTGTTACATGTTCAGTAAGTTTAAAATTTTCCTTAATTTTACTTTACTTTAACATAAATTGACTACTACACCTTCAAAACTACTTATTGTGACATTCCACATATATCATTTCTTTCATATCTGGAAGAAGAATGAATTTAGTGGTGTTTGGGTCCTACATATTATGCTAATGTGGATACTTGTCAATTATTGCAACACTCTTGGCCCCTTCAAGCTTCATGCCATCTTTTTTTGACTAGTTGTGATACTCCAAGATTTTTATCATCTTTTCTTCCACTGAATAAATATACAAAGATTTTTCCATCGTATTTTTTGGGGGAAATTGCACTTTACACCTCCAAATTGCTGATTAAAGGAGCGAGCGCAATGAACTATAATTGTGAAAAGATTGGAAGATGTGGCCAAAGAAGTAAAAGATAATAGATTCACTTCTATTTTGCATTAGCATATACAAGAAAATTCTTAAATTCTCACTATTTGTTACATAACAGAAAAAGTCCCCTTGACAATAGAAATCAAAGAACTAAAAGATCTTTCACAGTATGACATACAATTTTAGCGCAAAAAGAAAGGAGAGGAAGAGCGACATCCAGACTCCAGTAGAGATGGCAAGCG
>MU779060.1:46467-136381 GCA_026770625.1 Nicotiana glauca | reverse complement strand
TCTCAATTAGCCGTGCCTATTTAGTATGCATAACTCGGGAGAGAGTGCATATTTAGGTAATTGCTGAACAACACCCACTCCCAGAGTATATGATGGATCAATAATCGAGGGTTTAAAGGTAGGATTAGGGATAACAAAGCCTTGGGTGCGATCTGAAGTGAGCTGTATTAAAAGCCAACTAGCGTAGCTTGGGAGAGTGCGTCTAGTAAATTGTCGTAATTACTCGGGAGAGATTTACGGTAATAAGAGTGCTCATGATTGGTAGAGAATACTTAGGCGAAATTATAGAAGACATAGCGGGAAGGATTCCGACAATTGGAAAAATTATAACTCTAGACCTCCTTAATCTTTTCTCTAACCCACAGTATCGTTAGTTGTTAATTTATTATTTTAATTTGTTAGTTAATTAGTTAAACACA
Organism: Nicotiana glauca; assembly: GCA_026770625.1. Lineage (NCBI taxonomy): Eukaryota > Viridiplantae > Streptophyta > Magnoliopsida > Solanales > Solanaceae > Nicotiana > Nicotiana glauca. The sequence continues at coordinate 135,962 of MU779060.1, read as the reverse complement.
AGAATCTAAATATCTATAAGTTAGGAATTGTTCGAGCTTGTCTTCTTGGTGATAGTGAATATCTGTAGCTAAACCTTAGTTCTCTGTGGGATTCGACTCCGGACTTGTAAATCGGATTATATTTGCAATGACCGTATTGTCTTTTTATAGGGCATAGTTGGGCGTGATCAAGCAGTTGTGTTTTTATTTCGTGACATGGTATTAGACAAACTATAACATTAATTAATTCCATCTCTTTAAGTTTTAACTTCCAGATCAGTTGTGTTTGAGCAGTCGATATTACATGATTGGAGCAATGAAGAGTGTATCCAAATATTGAAGAAATGTAAAGAAGCAATTCCAAGTAAGGAGAATGGAGGAAAGGTAATTGTTATTGACATGGTGTTGGATGACCAGAAAGGAGACCACAAATCATATGGAAAGGAAAGAACTAAACAGGATTGGGCAAAACTCTTCGCCGATGCTGGTTTTAGTGACTACAAGATTATTCCCGTTTTGGGGTTGAGGTCTATTATTGAGGTTTACCCTCAACATGTTTGAACGGCGTTTACCCTTCTATTGTATTGCATTGCTATCCCAAAATAATATTTATTTTAATTGTTTATTTAAAATTAATTGTATCGTATTGTTAAATCCATTTTTCCGGCACAACCAAAAGCTTCATTTTATAGAACAATCAATTTGGTGTGGTAGGATTATTTTCTATTTTCTTTTTCAAATTTACCCTTACTTATTACTCCAAAAATCTATTTTATCTTTTACCTTTTTTTATTTTATTTTATCCTTAAACTACTTTGTCTTCATCCATCTTTTCGAGAGTTGGTTCATGTGGTTCTTTTCATCCAAATCTCCATACTCGAGCATTTCGTTATGTGTTTACTCGAGCTTCAAAATTCGTATCTCCCAAGCTTTTCCCTTAGCCATTTGGCTTTTCGAAGCTATATTACAACCAGCGGTGGAGCCACAGTGTTTATTGCGGGTTCGGCCAAACTTAGTAGCTTTTATTTGTATTAAAAAATTTAATAAATATGTGTAAATTATTAATTTAGAACTCGGTAACTTAAAATGATTTTAATCCAAAACCCATAAGGTTCAGATCCTAGCTGCACCTCCAACTACAACGGTAACATAGTCTAGTTTTGGAGAAATTCTTTTCCCTAAATTGGTCGCCCATGACGGAGGATCTAGATTTTTTATCGGACGTGCCAAATAGTTATCAACAGGCATTCCTATATGCAGGTGTATATGTGCTAAGCGTGTTACAAATGCATACTCTGAACGGCGATAAATCAGATAACAAAAGAAAAGTATATACTAAAGACACAAATATTTAACGTGGTTCACCTACATCTGCTGGTGAATATGAGCGACTCACTATATAAAATATAATATAAATATCGAAAGAATAACTTCACAAAATTCATAATACTTGTCTCACAAATTCTTTCTCCTTAAATAAGGCTCTCAAAACCTTTAGTGCCATATTGTAGAAGCTGCAAAGTGAGAAGGAAGGAAGATCAATATATAGGAGACCAAGTACATAAATTTTCCATTTGAAGTCTTTCCAGGTTTGTAATGATCCGACCGGTCATTTTAAGCTCTAGCGCATCATTCGGTGGTTTGAGGCCTTAAGTAGCTTCACTTCATGTTTTATGACATGTACGTGTGGTCGAAATCGAATTTCAAAAAGTTTATAGTTGATCCGGATGGAAAATTCTAATTTTGAAAGCTTTAAGTTGAAAGAATTGACTAAGGTCTAACTTTTGAGTAAACGACCTTGGAATCAAGATTTGAAGGTTTCAATAGCTTTGTATGGCAATTTCGGACTTAGGCATATGCTCAGATTTGGATTTAGAAGTTTGTAGGACAATTTGGCGAATTTTGGCAAAAAGTTGGAAAGTGGAAGTTTTAAAAATATTCATAAATTTGACGGGAAGTTGACTTGGTTGATATCGAGCTTGTATTTTGATTCCGGAAATTGGAACAGGTCCATTATGTCATTTATGAGTTGTGTGCAAAATTTAAAATCATTCCAGATTGATTTGATATGCTTCGGCACAAATTATAGAATTTGAAATTTTCATTACTCATTATTCGATTCGTAGTTTCGGCATTGGTTGATGTGATTTGAGGCCTCGACTAAGTTTGTATCACATTTTAGGACTTGTTGGTAAGATTTGACAGAGTCTCGAGGAGCTTGAGTGTATTTTGGATCATTGGTTGAGAGACTAGTAAAGTTAAAAAATTTGGAGTTTGATCACGTTCAATATCGGGTCAAGACGACCTCTTTTTAGTATTTTGAGTGCGCGAGTAGGTCCTTAATGTGTTTTATGATTGAAATTCATATATGGTTTGTGTCTGGGAGGTTCCAGATGAGTTTTGGGGTGGTTTCGGAGAAGTTTGGGTTTGTTGGTTTCTGGTGAGGCACTATTCATTCGCAATTGTGAACACTATTCATTCGCAATTGCGAACACTGTTCATTGGAGTTTACTATTCATTCGAAAATGCAAAGTTTTGTAAGCAAATAAAAACTTGGGCAGAAGACTTAAGGATCGAAACTTGGTCATTTTTCCATTTTTGTTTTGGATTTTGGAGCTCGATTTTTGGGCGATTTTGTGGAGTTCTTCATGATTTTGACCTGGGTAAGTTGTCTATATCTGAAAGTGATTATATTTCATGATTCTATGGTTATATTCATCAATTATTAGTAAATCAATTGGAAGAAAATGAAACTTTTGGCAAAAAAAAATTCAAAAATGAAAAGTGAAGATTTGGAGATCGATTCGTTATCGGAATTTGATAAAATTGGTATGGTTGAATTCGTATCATAATGGATTATCGGATTTAGTGAGTTTTGTCAGCTTTGGGGCAAGTGGCCTCCAGGATTGACTTTATTGAATTTTCGAGCGGAGTTAGAAATTGTTATAAATTGATTTTTTACGAGGATTAAAGTATATTTTTATTGATTTGCATATTTGTTTGACTAGTTTCGGATCGTTTGGCCTTAAATTGAATAGTTATGGATGTGTTGGAGCCGATTATGAACTTTAGAGCTAGGTAAGTCTTCGATCAAACCTTGTGAGGGGGAAACTACTGCCTAGGTGATATTCATTGTTATGTGCAACTAGTTGTGAGTGCTACGTACGCATGAGGTGACGAGAGTCCGTACGTAGCCAAAGCATGTTTATATCCGAGTAGACTTAGGACTTTGTCATATAATAATTGAATTATTTGAACTCGTTCTGCTGACTTAATTAACTAGAGTTATAACTAAATTTGTTTTAGAAATAAATATATGAATACTAGGCTGAGCCTTATCACTTTGACTTGTGGGAGAGTTAGTTGAGAAGCGGTAAATATTATATTCATTTTGTGCTCATGTACTGTATTGTAAGCACGTGTCTCGTAAGTTGGTAACTTCCTACATTTCTTATGGAGCGGGATGAAAGCCTCGGCGGTATATAGATGCATCTATAGTTTGTGCCATATGACACTCGGTAGTGTACACATTATTCTGGATCGGGCTGAACAACCTCAGCAGAATCGTGCGTTATATCTCTAGTAATTTGAATATTCATGAGATAACCCTTCTAAACCTGGCATTTTATGGTATTCCTTATTTATTTGATATTGACACTTGTCACTTTTTGTGCTATTAAGGTAGAGTACATGATCGAGGAATTTATACTTTAAAGAAATATTTGAAAGATTTTGAAATTTACATATTTCTCCCACTATTACTGTGCGCTTCATATATGTTATGAATTATTATATTATCTTATTGAACCTCTAGTAAGTGTCAATGTCGACGTCTAGTCACTACTTCTCCGGGGTTAGGCTAGATACTTGCTAGGTACACGTTGATTTACGTACTCATGCTGCACTTCTACACTGAATGTGCAGGATCTGACAGGTCATTTGATGATCATCTTGGCACATAGGCGCATCTGTTGAAGAGAATTTATGTGAGCTGCAATTCAGGCTGCGCATCACAGTCCATCGAGTCCCTATTGTACTATTTATTTTATCTTGTCTTATATATATTCTGGACAGATGTTATATCATTGTTGTACTCCTTAGTAAATACTCATGCACTTATGACACCGGATTTTGGGGGTTGTAGTTCGTTATTGTAATTGCGTATTTATTAACATTTTACCCTAAAAATTCTATTTTATACCAATAAATTAATGGAGATTATTATTTTGAAAGTAATAAAATGAGTAAATAAATTGATAAATCAATATCGGCTTGCCTGTCGATGGTGCTAGGTGCCATCACGACTTATAGTGGATTTTGAGTCGTCACATCTTGGTATCAGAGCGTTAGGTTCACTTAGATCTCACGACTCATGAGCGAGTCTAGTAGAGTCTTGCGGAATTGTATGTAGACGTCTTTACTTATCTTTGAGAGGCTACAGGGTTATTAAGGCACTTCCCTTCTTCTCATGTCAATTGGGCATCGAGGAGTTGAAGTGGTACTACAGACATGGAGCAAGATGTTTCTCCCTGCGCACTCGAGCAAGTTATTATCATCTTCTTGTGGAAGGATGTTTTGTCATTTCAGCTCAATAGCTGTACTTTTGGTGGTTTCGAAGCTACAGGCAGATTGCTATGATGTTCAGAATTTAACCATTACTCACTTCGCGTACCCATCTTTCTATCATGATCCTAGGGTATCATAATCCCCTCTTTTCATTGAAAAATCTATCTACATACAAGAAGGATGGTCGTCTTTCATATCGAGCCATTGAAGCAGTGCGTCGTCCTATAATCGGACACTTCCATCGTGTTATGAGTAGACAATTCCAAAGAAATGGTAAGATATGGGTAAGAGTTCTCGCAGATATCCTTACCGGGACTTATCCTAGGACATAAACCCCTAACATCCCCCCATGCTCCCACGGTCCTCTTACCGAGGAATAGATAGGAAGGACCCGGGGCCAGAGCAACTTGGGAGTCTCTTAATTAATAAGGCCCGGTTATTATATAAGATTCAATTCAATCTAACAAGCGGACTACCTTCGGCCACGTTGTTATCACATAGTGTTGGTGTAATGGTGGGGTGCTTGTCTATGTATCGAGGCAGTGAATGACTTGAAAGGAGGATTTTCGGTGCATGATTTAAGGGTTCAGCATTTAAATCAAATAGAGGAAATACAATCGATCTATGAATGCTAAATCTTTGGTTGATGGAGTAGCAAGACTTGATATTCTCGAGTGTGGTGTAATTCTCATCTTTGATGTGGTTTCGTCGTTCTTGTTGGAACGCATTAAGGTTTGAGGATGTTATGGTCTTCCTTGATTTTTGGCCTTCGGGGAAGGTTGTTGTGAAATGGTGCTTGAAGAGCGAGTGTCAGAGATACCGGTGTGTTGCGGATCATAATCGAATTGGTATTTCTAATGTCGGTAGCTCAAGAAAGGTGCTCTACTAGGAGATTTAGAGTTGGTAGCGACTCATTTGTTCAGGTGCTACAAGTATGGATTTGATTTGGAGAAATATTCGGGTAGCGAAGTATGAGGAAGGGCATGGCGGGAGATGTCTCGCGGTGGGTGAGTTATGGTAGGTCAAGTATGAAAAGTAAAGGTTGAGAAGTTTCTTAAAGAAGATGGTTTAACCAAAGTGGGAGTGGCAGATTAGCATATGGATTTTGTGGTAGGATAGCCACATGCCTTGAGAGAAGTTTAGAGCGATTTGGAATCATGGTAGAAAGTGATCAAGTCCATAGATGGCATTTGGGATGGTGGCTACAGTACTAAGGAACATTGAATATAGCAGGAAGGATTTTGCTTGAAATGAAGAGGGGTGTGTAAACTTGATTATCATTGGGATGCAACACGACTTTGAGTTCGAGATGTATTGTTGCACTTTTAGTTGATATCAATAGAGAATGAATGGACTTGTACAACTGGTGGATGAGCACGGACTCAGGAGGTTCTACTGATTTCGTACTAGTAGTACCCAGTGTAGTGTCGTTGGAAAATGTCAGCATGGAATTTCCACAGGTGGGTTATCTCCTGTGAGCAGCTTAGTGATTGCATGTTGATGCTACGAATAATACTACTTGCTACCTGGTAAGAGGTCGAATATGTGATTATGAATGATGAGTCAGAATGTTCATGAAAATCTTAAAAAAATATGTCAAGAAATTTGGCGGGTTAACGGTGTGAGATCAGGGTGATTGAGAAGGAGGAATATTTGTGGGCTCTACCGTATGTGATGGTAGCGTAAAGCTAAGTGGGGGAGCCCACCGTCTATAATAGGGTCGCGTGGTTGTCTGCTGGTATTAATTTTGGTTATCGCTGCATTTGTTAATTATTTATGATTAAGAAAAGAAAATATCAGGGGTAACTCGAGCATAAGATTTGATAAATGTGTTCTATATTTCACCTTATCAATTCTTGCATAGATTTTGGGAAGACTCAAAGTCTATGCTTCTGGTAGATGTGATGTGCAAGGAAAAAAAAGAATTCATCCGGTTGCTTCTTTGGTAGTGTTCATGTGCTAACAACATGATGTTTTATACTTCAATACCACATAAGAGAAGGGGGTGATTTGTGTGGTACCCAATTTTTCGCTTAACTTAATTATAGAAGGATCAGGTTCTTCTACATGTTCCGACAACTACTGTTGCGGAATAATAAGTATAGAAATTAAAGAATGCAAAGATTTTACATGGAAACCACCTGGCTCAAAAGGTAAAAAAACCACGGCCTACTTTTCAGTAGGATTTTCCAAAACTCTCCACTAAAATCACAGAGCCAAAAACTACATTTACAAAAACTCTTTTGTAAACCTAGGATTGACTCTAATCCCGTTGTGGCACACAACCTCAACTGTTGCGACAACTTTAAGTTAACTCTAACTTGAAAACTCTGAGTACCTAATACAATTGCTTCTAGATAAGCTGAAAGATACAATGTGAAAATCACCTACTACAATTGAACTAGAATAAAAGACAAACACTTGGAAATGGTTCTTCTATCTGGTTTAATAGCTTCAGGTTTACACGCTTGAATCACATACGAATTGCTTGCAAAATTGCCTTGCTATTTTGCTCTCAATTCATGTTTAACTTCTTCTTATGTGCATTACCTATAAAAGAAAACAACACTTAAATTTATGAAGTTAGTAAATAGAGATTGACTAGAATACGGATGCTACTCTTCCTTGGTGGAAGAGTTCTAATTGATCTCAACCTCTAACTCTATCCATCTCTTAAGCCGTATTCTCTTTGAGTAAGGAGTCTTTCTCCTTATCTGATATTCAACCTTTTCGATCAGGATCAGGAGATATTACTTCCATTAAGTTAGATTATCTCCTTCACGTACATCTCACATATTTGAGTTGACCATAACTATGCCTTACAAGGATGGACCTGCTCCATGTTTGAGTTCCTTTGTCAGTCTTTAAAACTTTACCTACACTTGGGCCATCAAATTCCCCTTTTTTGATGATGACTAACTCTGTGATTTTCACTCACTTAGGCCCTGTCAGAACTCAGCTTATTTATTAATACAAAGTAAGAAAAATTGTCTTATCATCAAGAACCAGGTTCATTAGGTTATGAACATCGCTTATTCAGAATATATAAAGCACAATATCTCTTTCCCCTTTTGGAATCATCGAAAAGCTGCATAAACGCAGTTTGATTCCCAGAATTTGAACAATTACTCATAGCCACTGGGGCAACTGCAAGTGCAATCATGGATTAATCATCAGTAATCAAGCAAACATATTCAAACTATCAAGGAAATATAAATAGTCAACAAGAGCAAAACCAGTCAACTTCATTGACAGGAGATATGTTTCTACCACAATCCATAAAAAGAAACAAAATGGTCAAAACATGAGCAAAACAACACAAAACAAAATCCATAATCTCGGTCACTGAAGATTTTAGACAAGGTTCAGGAAATGAAGGCTAATGATCTTAAGGCTTGAAGGAGTTGGAGGGTTGGGTTTGGGCTTGGAGAAGGTTCAGCATATTTTGAAGAATGCCATCATTCTTCTCCTTATATTTTGTGAGCTCAATTCTAAGAGCATCTTTCTCAAATTCCAGCTCTGCTAAAAGAGCCTTCAGCCTAGCTATCTCAGCATCCTTTGTCCCACTGTCCTACACCAGAGCTCTAACTTTGCTATTTATAGGTGTCTTTTTAGATGAACCAGGTTCATTTGGAATGGCAGTCACCCATAGTCACAAGCGATCAAAGTGTTGATTACAAAATGGTTTTTGCTAATGGCCATCTCCCACTTGTTTAGTGGCACTTTACAACGATCCAGAACAGTAGTCAGAGTAAACCCATAAGGGGTGGCATGTGCCTTGGAGCCATTGATAACCCTGTCTAGTGGCTTGATTATGAATGCATGCCAGTTGATTTTCTTGCCACTTCCAAAACACTCCATCAAAACCAAGTCCATATAATTAGCAATGTACCTTCTTTTCTACCTAGGCAGTAGGCACTTGTTGACAAATTCAAACAGGACTTTGTAGCGGCACTTCATTTCACTCTTATGCACAAATTTGGCCTCATTAACTTCTATAACATCACAAAATCTCCTAATGATTTCAAGGGCAGTAGGAAGGAAATCTAGACTTGGCCATATTTACCTTGTTTAGTCATCATACCCTTCAGCAGGGATGTCAAGGATCTCACCCAGCTTCTTTGCATCAAAAGTCACCTGGCTTGTAACTCTTCCATCCTTGACCTATGCATTGGCCATGAATTCAATGATATCATTCCTTTCTAGCCTTCTATCCAACTGAAGGACCATGTCCTTCCAGCCCTGAGCAACTAGTGCTTCAACCAATCGAACCATCCCTAGTTCCACCAAATCCTTCAGAAGTCTACCCTTCAAGAATTTTCTTTTATAAAACTTGGACAACTTGTCTTCATCAGCACCAGACTCACTCTCTTCTTCACCACTCCATTCCTCATCCTCAGCAATTTTAACTTGTTTGGTTTTCACAGCAGACCATGTCCTCTTGGCCAATGAAGTTTCAGTAGTCTTAGACACTGATGAAGACTTCTTGGAAGAAGTCTTGGTGCTTTTGGGCTTGGGGTTCTGAACCTCCATAGTTGTGTGTTCTTCCTGATGGACATGTTCCATCTTATCCATATCAATAGCCTCAGCAGGCTCTGCAACCTTAGCTTTTCCTTTGTTCATCCTCTTCTTCTGTCTTTTTGCCATAGCTCTTTTTAACTCACTCTCACTTTGCTTCACCACACTTCTTGTGGCTCTACCCTTTGGGAAGGGAATATCAGCAGTTGTTGGAGAAGCAGCCTTTCTTTTCTTGGTATTCTTTGCAGTACTGGAAACCTTAGGGGTTTGGGTTATCCTTTTCTTGGGGTCGTAACTAGCACCTACTTTCTTCACAAGGTCTGTTAGGGTTTCCTTAATAGGTGAACCAGGTTCATCTACATGTGAACTTAAATTGACCAACCCTTCAGCAGCCTCTCCTGATCCACTTCCCCCTGTCTTCTTGCTACTCTCTACTACAACTTCATCCTCAGCCCCACAAATAGCTGGTCTAACCGTCTTAGAGGTGGATGAAGAATCAGCCACTTCTATCCCTTTTCCCCTCACTTCGATGCTTACACCCTCACTCTCCTTTTTCTTTTTCACTTTTATTTTTACCTCCTCTCCTTCTTGACTCAGGTATTTCCACATTCATAATAGACCTAACTAGTACAAACCTATTATCCAGATTTTCAACCAAAATGGAGCATAACTCTGAAGGGGGATTTTGAACATTCTCAGAATCAAAAGACCCAGTTCCTTCCCCCTCACTCGCAGATTTGAAGGAATCATCTGAGTTTTTAGATTCTTGGGCTTGGCTAGACTTCAATTGCACATTTAGTCGTTTGAAAGTTCACATGTAGCCATAGTTTTGCAAGCCAGCATCTTACCTCATCTTCTCCCAGGTTGGGGATAGAGCTAGGTTGAGGAGGTGTGGAGGAATCACAAGGGGTAGGTTGTGGAGGAGTGCCTGGCTTATCTTGAGGGTTAGACATTGTTGCTAATTTCGTAAGAGGTTTTTTGAGTTTTGCTTTTGGAAGAAAGAAGAATGAGAGCAAAAGAGATAAGAAAGCATAAAAAGCATATAAATTCTTGAATTTAGATCTAGTTTTAACTCCAGAAGTTGTATCTGTAATAATGTTCTCAATGGTATGAGAACTTTGAATCTTGTAAGTTTTCACAACCTACTAGTTCCTATTTGATATTTGTTGCGTGTTCTGTTGCTGAGGATCAGGTTCATGGACAGGTTCCACTTTGGAACTAGACTCATTTCTTCTTTGTTCAGTTCCCCCTGTCAAGTTGCCCTGGATGGAATCACCTGTTCCTTCTTTTGGTGAAGCTTCAGCTTGGGCTCACTTAATTCTTTTACCCGCTAATAGCTTCATCTTCATATTCCTGTCTCTCAGAAAGAATGTTAGTTTCATCAAAAACTACATGTACACATTCTTCTACACACAGTTCGTTTTTTGTACACTTTATAAGCTTTGCTATGTGGAGATATCCCAAGAATACTCCTTCATCACTTCTGGAATCAACCTTTCCTAGGGAGTCCTTTCCATTATTGTGCACAAACCACTTGCAACCAAATGCCCTAAGATGGGATATATTTGGTTTTCTACCTTTAAGTAACTCATAGGGAGTCTTCTCTACAAGAGGTATAGTCATATACCTTTAATGATATAACGTGCAGTGTTTACAGCTTCTGCACAGAGCTATGGGGAATTTTACTAGAAAGAAACATAGTCCTAGCCATATCTTCAAGTTTCCTATTCTTTCTTTCAACTACACCATTTTTTGTGTAGTTCTAGGGGCAGAAAATTATGATTTATGCCAAGCTCATCACAAATTTAGCAAACTTAGCATTTTCAAATTCAATTCCATGATCAGACCTAATTGATGCAAGTTGATTACCAAGTTGTTTCTGAATTTTTCTAACAAAGGCAATAAACATGTCAAATGATTAATCCTTAGATGTTAAAAACAATGTCCAAGTAAACCTAGAGTAATCATCAACAAGCACCATCATATATTTCTTACCGCCTCTACTTAATGTTCTCATTGGACGACATAGATCCATATGAACCAATTCCATCGACCTGGTCGTGTTTACCACTTTCTTGCTTTTAAAAGAGGATCTTACCTTCTTCCCCCATGCACAAGCCTTACAAACTTTGTCTTCCTTAAACTTGATATTAGGAAACCTTATCACCAGGTCCTTGGAGACTAATTTATAGAGGTGACTTAAAGCTGCATGTCCAAGTCTTTTGTGCCATAGAAGGGGATCATTGTCCAACACACTTAAGCAAGTGATTTTATTTTTTGAAAGAGTGGACAGATCTATAATGTATATATTGTTTACTCGTTTTCCCTGCAAAACAATCTTGTCAGTGGTAAGATTTATCACAAAAAATTTGGTAGAGATGAATCTACCAAGTTACCTATGTAAAAAAGTTGTGATACACTAATTAGGCTATATTTCAAGCCATCTATCAAGTAGAAATTCTGAATGGAATTTTAGTCTGTCTTACCTACCTTTCCAACCCCAATGATCTCGCCTTCCTTACCATTTCAAAAGAAGACATTACCTCCTTTTAGGTTCTCAAGTGAAAGGAACTGGTTCTTACTTCCAGTCATATGCTTTGAGCAGCCACTATCCATGTACCATATTTGGCTACTCCCCTTCACTTGGACCTGCAAAACGAAATCAGGGGTTAGTCTTAGGAATCCAAACTAGTTTGGGTCCCTTTCTATAGGCAAAAGCGTGAATTAAATTCTTTTTAGCCCATCCTGGCAGCCTATTTTTCCCTTGAATACAGTTTTGTTCTTTTGACCGGCATTTTCTTTTGCATTACATTCAATTTTGTAGTGACCAGTCTTGCCACAGTGTGTGCAGATTTTGTTCTCAAGAAGTGTGATATACTTGCTTTTGGGATCCCACTTAGGTGCAAAGGTACCATAGCCAAGTCCTCTCTTTTTGCTACTATGATGATCTTGTATCCAAGATAGTGCATCAAAATACTTATTCCATTTACGAGTTCTATCTAGTTCATGCTTCACCTTTCCTAGATATTCTTTTAGGACTCTTATCTGCTCATCTCTATTGTACAACTCATCCTTCATTTTTCCTAAATTTTCTTCTAAGGTGAGATGTGTGTGATCAACTTTCTTTTTACCTATTTCTAACTTTAATTTTAAATTTTCAAATCTACGTTCTAACACATTGGTGTCCAGTTCAAGAACTTGGTTCTTTAACTTAGTATTTTTACTATCACTTTTACTAGCCTTGAGTTCTAGTTTTTTGCACTTAGATTTTAGGATCACACATTTTCTAGATAGTTGTTCCTTCTCATTGTTTATGACCTCAGACGCATCAATAAAATCTAGCAGTAACTCAGATAGATTTTTTAGACAAAAATTTAATCTTGTCTTTGAGATGAATCACACTTACCTCTTGTCCACCATCTGATTCTCCAATGGCCATAAGTGTTTGTTCATCTCCAGCTTCATCTTCTGAATCCTCATCTGAGCTTTCTCCCCAAGCAGCAACCATAGCCTTTTTTGATCATTTGTTCTTCTTGGGATGAACATGTTCCTTCTTCATATTTCTTCTTTCAACCCTTTCTTTCATCCATTCAATTTTCCACTGAGGATAGTTCTTGATCATGTGGTCAGTCTTACCATATTTGTAGCAGCCCTTGTTGGTCTGTTTTTCAGGGGCCCTTGGTTAATTGAAGGTTGCACCTCTCGAAGAACCCTTTCTTTTTATTAGGTACTTCTTGAAATCCCTCGTGATCATACCCATTTCATCATCCTCTAGGTCTGCACCTTCAGCTATTCTGAGGGCCAGGCTTCTTTCCTTCTTGGGTGCGTCCATTTTCATGATTTGCCTTCTAAGTTCATAGGCAGTGAGATTTCCAATCAGTTCATCCAGCTTGAGAATGGCAATGTTCTTTGATTCTTGAATAGTAGTGATTTTGCTTTTCCAAGTAACAGGCAAAACCCTTGTCAGAATTTTCTCAACCTTGTCTTCTTCAAGGATAATCCTTCCAAGAGACTTAAGTTCATTTGTTAGTGTTGTGAACCTTGTATACATCTCTTGGATGGTTTCTCCTTCTTTCATGATGAAGTTATCATATTAAGAATACAGTAGTGTTCCTCTTGACCTCTTCACTTGTGGAGTTCCTTCATGAGCCACTTGTAAAGTGTCCTAAATTTCCTAAGCAGTGGTGTAACTTTGAACTATGTTGTACTCGTCTGGACCAAGTCCACACACTAGCCATTTCTTGGCCTTAGCATTCTTTTCCCACTTCTTCAAGTCTTCAGCAGTGCAGTCAGCTCTAGTCTTTGGCACGTCCATTCCTTCAACATTCTTCTTTGTAGTGGCCAAGGGACCATCAGTAATAATGTCCCAGAGTTTATAGTCCTCTCCTATGATCTGATCTCTCATCCTATTTTGCCACCAGGAATAGTACTATCCATTGAAGAGTAGAGGCCTAGTAGTGGATTGTCATTCCCAGTTTCCAGGTGGTGCACTCATCCTGATCTATTCCAAAGGTGTTAAACTCTTCAAGGATAAACCACTCTGATACCAATTGAAATTTTATACTTTAATACCACACTAGAGAGGGGAGATTTGTGTGGTACCCAATATTTTGCTTAACTTGATTATAGAAGGACCTGGTTCTTCTACGTGTTCCAACTACTACTGTTGCAGAATAATAAGTACAGAAATTAAAGAACACAAAGATTTTACATGGAAAACACCTGGCTCAAAAGGTGAAAAAACTACGACCTACTTTTTAGTACGATTTTCCCAAACTCTCCACTAAAATCACTAAGCCAACAATTGAATTTATAAAAACTCTTTTGTAAAACTAGGATTAACTCTAATCTCATTGTGGCACACAGCCTCAACTGTTGCGACAACTTCAAGTTAACTCTAACTTGAAAACTCTGAGTACCTAATATAATTGCTTCTGGATAAGCTGAAAGGTACAATGTTAAAATCACCTACTACAATTGAACTAGAATAAAGAAAACACTTGGAACTAGTTCTTCTATCTGGTTCAATAGCTTCAGGTTTTCACGTTTGAATCGCATACGAATTGCTTGTAAAATTGCTTTGCTATTTTGCTCTCAATTCACGTTTAACTTCTGCTTATGTGCATTACCTGTAAAAGAGAACAACACTGATGTTTATGAAGTTAGTAAATAGAGATTGATTAGAATAATGATTCTACCCTTCCTTCGTGGAAGAGTTCTAGTTGATCTCAACCTCTAACTCTATCCATCTCTTAAGTCATGTTCTCTTTGAGTAAAGAGTCTTTTTCCTTATTACTATACAACTTTTTCGGTCAGGATCAGGAGATATTACTTCTGGTAAATTAGATTTATCTCCTTCATGTGCATCTAACATGTTTGAGTTGACCATAACTGTGCCTCACAAGGATGGACCTGGTCTATGTTTGAGTTCCTTTGTCAGTCTTCAAAACTTCACCTGCACTTGGGCCAACACAGTGCACTAGAGTTTGGCTAATACTCAGGACCAAGTCAGAGTGGGTGACCCTCAATAGTAGTTCTAATGGGTTTGTTATGTAGATGTGGACCGGGATTTTACAACAGATTGTGAGGAACACTTAGAGAATTTTCTATGTTCATCGGGTCTGTGGAGCAATATTGGAAAAATGGGAGAAACTGTTTTGGACTCATGTAAGGCCTTTTGGAATGGGTGTACCAGTTGGAGATGTGCGCATGAGATAGGTATGAGATGGTTTGTGGGTATTGAGACGATGTGGTCTCGTGAATTGGGTCACTTGGGATAAGTGTTGTTGAGTTTTGTTATCTTTTTGAATGGAGCTATTATTAATTCTAAGCCAAGCTAAGAGCAAATTGGAAGAAGTGAGGTCAGTTACTAATGGTTTTGTAATGACCCGACCGGTCGTTTTGAGTATATTAGCCATGATCCCCTATTTACTGCGTTCCCCGTATCCTTTTCTTCTTATCTAACTTGCCGGGAGGTTTTGGTTGCGGTTTTGGAGTGATTTGGGACACTTAGTCCCTAAAACTAAAGCTTAAGTTCTAGGATTAAAAAAAGAGTTCTAACATTTTCAATCGTAGTTTGAACTATGTGAAGAAGACTCCAAAATAGAGTTTCGTCGATTGCATTAGCTCCGTTGGATGATTTTGGACTTAGGAGCATGTCTGTATTGTGAATTGGAGGTCTGTAACTGAATTAGGCTTGAAATGGCAAAAGTTGACTTTTTGGGAAGTTTGACCGGAAGTGGACTTTTTGATGTTTGAGTCGGATTTTGATTCCAGAAGTTGGAGTCGATCCGTAATGTAGAATATGACTTGTGTGCACAATTTGAGGTCAACCGGACGTGGTTTGATAGGTTTCACCATCAGTTGTAGCTATTTGAAGTTTCAAAGTTAATTAAGTAGGATTGGAGAGTGATTCGTGTTTTTGTCATTGTTTGATGTGTTTTGAGGGCTCGACTAAGTTCGTATGGTATTTTAGGACTTGTTGGTGTCTTTGATTGATTTCAGATGGTTAACGGATCGAATTGGAAGTTGGAGAAATGGCTAAAGCATTTCAGCTTATGGTGTAATCGCACTTGCGGTGGGGTGACCGTAGGTGCAGAATCGCACGTGCAGAAGGGAGTTCATAGATGCACCATGGTCTGGGTAACCAGTGGTCACAGGTGCGACAAAAGGAGAGCAAAAGCTGAGCCGCTCCTGTGGGAGAGCGATCGTAGAAGTGTGAGCCGGGTGGTTGAGGACTTTGCAGAAGCGGACCATTGTCCGTAGGTGCGCATACGCAGGTGCGTCCACTTTATCGCCTAAGCGGTCCCAGGCCTCTTAAATCATTTTTGCACCTGCGATGGAATTTCCACATGTGTAGCGTCACAAGTGCGACTGAGGGCCCGCAGGTGCGAACCATTGACAGAAAAAGGCTAAGTTTGAGGGTTTTATCCCATTCTTCATTTTAGAAATTTGAGAGCTCGGATTTGAGCGATAATTTGAAGGATTTTTAGAGAGAGTTATCATCATTTAATTGAGGATTTGGGTTGAGAAATTTGGGGTAAATTTGGAAGGTTCTTCAACTAATTTTTTGGGTTTTAATTCGGATTTTAATATCAGATTTGGATAATTTTTGTATGAGTGAACTCGTGAGTGATTGGGTGTTCATATATTGTGATTTTTACCTGATTTCGAGACATGGGCGCAGCTCAACATTTTTGGGGCGAATTTCTAATTTCTTGGTTAAGCCTTGATTTCATTAATTATATTAGTTTCTTATAGCTATATTTATGGTATGTAATTGTTTTTGGCTAGATTTGGTCCATTCGGAGTCTAAAAATCATGGAAAGGTATTCTTGTTGATTGACTGAGCTTGGTTTGAGGTAAGAGGCCTGCCTAACCTTTTGTAGGGGAAATCCCCTTAGGATTTGGTACTGTTGTGTTATGTGAGCGACGTGTAAGCGAGGTTACAAGTGCGTACACAGGCTAATTTTTGTAAAAAACAATCCGGTTTTTGCAGACTAGTAACATGTTTTCATCTTAATTGAGTTATAATGGCATGCGTAGTTATCTTGTTTAGTCTAATATTGCATGCCTACATGCTTTAACTGCTTATTTGAACTCTATGCAGCATGCCTAGTTAATTTCCTATTTTTCCTTGATTTGTATCAGTCTTAACTGTAGAATTCATGCTGTTATTTATTGTATTTATCGGTTTGAGTTGTGTGTTTACTTTAGGGACTACGAGATGCTACCTTTGGAGATCCCCCCTGCACATTTACTTTTGAGACTACGAGGTGGTACCTCGGGAGATCTCCTTGAATCTTTACTTTTGAGACTACGAGACGATATCTCGGGAGATCCCCCTACTATTTTATCCTTGTGTGTTGTACTATTATTCTTTTGTGTTTACCTCTTGTTAAATTATAGTCTCATACTATATTGCTATCTTCTTCTGCTTTATTTATTATATACCAATGGGCCCTGACCTGACCTCGTCACTACTCGATCGAGGTTAGGGTTGACACTTACTAGGTACCGTTGTTGTGTACCCGTGCTACTCTTCTGCACATGTTTATGTGCAAATCCAGGTACTTCTTATTAGCCATGTCACCCGTGCGCAGTGATAGTTTGGAGACTTCAAGGTTTATCTGCCACGTCCGTAGACCTTGGAGTCCCCCTCTATTCCCTCATATGTCATTTACCTTTCCTACTTTTTCTTAGACTTTGGTGTATAGAAATACTAGTTTTCTTTCGTAGCTTGTGACTTATGGTTTTTTAGGTTTTGGGAACTCTATATATACTACAAGTGTTGGTTATTGTACATGCCGAGCGACATCTTTATCTTTTAGTTAATTATCTATTGCAGTTAGTTATTAAATTTTTGCTTTCACTTTCCTTATTCCGCAAATGTTAGGCTTACCTAGTCGTAGAGGCTAGGTGCCGTCATGACATTTTATGGAAAAAGATTTGGATCGTGACAAGTTGGTATAAGAGCTCTAGGTTCATAGGTATCTTGATTCACACGCATGTTTAGGAGAGTCTCACGGATCGATACAGAAATGTCTGTACTTATCTTCAGGAGGCTATGGAACTTTTAGGAAAATTTCACTTCTTTTAATTCCTTGTTGTACGAAATTGTTGACTTCAAAATTCTAAACTTCTCTCTTCTATTCTCTCACAGATGGTGAGGACACATACAAGCAGATCCGATGACCTGGAACCCGTGCCCCTCTACTAGAGCCGCTAGAAGCCAGGATGGGGTAGAGGCTGAGGACTTCCATATAGTGCAACCAGAGCACCCGCACGAGCTGCTACAAAGGAGCTACCAATAGCTCCAGTCAGAGCGCATGCACCTGAGATGCATGTTACTGCTCCAGCTCTTCAGGAGACCCTTGCATAGTTCCTAAGCATGTTTAGCACCTTGGCTCGACCTGGATTGATTCCACTTGCTCCTACTATATCTCAGGGTAGGGAAGGAGCACAGACTCCTACTGCCCGTACCCTAGAGCAACGGGTTCAAGTTTACTAGGTTCTAGAGATCATACTGATGCAGCCGATAGCCCTAGTTCAACCCAAGGTTAAGGCAGCATTATACGAGGCGGAGTAGCTCAGGCTTGAGAGGTACAAGAAGTACCACCCTCCTACTTTCAGTGGATTGGCGTAAGAGGATGCCTAGGTTTTTCTTGAGGAATGCCACCATATCTTCTGTACTATGGGTCTAGTAGAGTCGGGTGGGGATTGTTTAAATGGATTCCAGCCTAGAGGAGGAGCCTATTAGTAGTGGAATTCTAACGAATTGGGTAGTCAGGCTGAGGCAGATTCACTTACTTGGACACAATTCTCGGATATGATCTGCATGATGCGCTGAGTTTGAGCAGTTGCGCCATGGTGCTATGTCTGTGCCAGAATATGCGGTTCACTTCAGCGATTTGGCTAGGCATGCTCAAGCCTTGGTTGCTACAGTTTAAGAGAGGGTCCTTCAGTTTATCGAGTGGCTCATCCCAACATCAGGATTAGCATGGCCCGGGAGTTGGAGATGGATATTACCTACCATAAGGTTATGGATATTTCTAGGAGAGTAGAGGTCATGGCTGCTTGGGAGAGAGATGACAGATGGCCAAGAGGTCTCGAGAGTCTGGAACTTATAGTGGTACTCGTGCCCCAGCCGCAGTTCATCATATTAGGGGCTATGTGAGTCGCCCTGTTCACTCAGCACTTCCAGCCGCCAGTGGTATTCTGGCTACTCCTAGGCCCCAGGAGCCTTATTATGCACAACTAGTGTCTAGTGCACCTCCCGCATAGGGTGCTTCCAACAACCAGTCCAGCAGACCTAGCCGAGCCAGCCACAACAGCTATGACCTTCGAAATCTTGTTTTGAGAATGGAAACACTCACCATATTGTAAGGGATTGCCCTAGACTTAGGAGGGGTGCACCTCCACAAACTTCTCAGGCACCATGTGCTTCACCGGATCCTCAGGCTATGATTACAACACCAGCTACCACTCTAACAGCTCAGCCAGCTCGAGGTGGAGTTCGGGGAGGTAGAGGTCGCCCTAGAGGGGGAGTCCAGGCTAGATATTATGCTCTTCCTACTCGTACCGAGGCAGTTGCTTAAGACTCTGTCATTACATGTATCTTCAGATCTATCATAGAGATGTATCAGTTTTATTTGATCCAGACTCCACTAATTCATATGTGTCATCTTATTTTGCCCCGTATTTGGGTGTATCTCGTGATTCTTTAAGTTCTCCTATTTATATGTATCTCGGTCGTGTTTAGTTGTTCTTAGTGGTTTTGAGACCATAGTCAATTTATTATTGCTCAGCATAGTATACTTTGATATTATTTTTGGCATGGACTAGTTGTCACACCATTATTCTATTCTTGAGTGTGATGCTAAGACTGTGACGCTGGCTATGCCAGGATTGCCGCGGTTAGAGTGAAGGGTGATGGGTCTTTAATGTCTTTGCCTTATGCTTCTTATGTTTTGATGATCTAACAAACTTATTGTAAAGAACCAGATAAAGAACCTGACCCACGTGGTACACATTTCAATTGAATAATGTCTAGTCTGATCTCTAGCGAATGAATGAACAATCATAAGGAGGAACATAATAAGGACCTGGTGATCTGGTCCCTTAGGGTTCTCCAATAGAAGTACAAGTCAGTGACTATTCATAACCATTATAAAGAGGAATACAACAGGGACCTGATCCCTTAGAGTTCTCTGACAGAAGTAAAATTCAACTGTACAGCTAGAACGTAATAGCAAAAAGTGACTATCTCGCAACTGTTACAAAAGAATAACACAATTGAGACCTGGTCCCTTAGTGTTCTCTGACATAAGTACAAGTCAACTACACAGCTGGAATGCAATTGCACAGAAGTGACTGTGAAGCAAACAGTGCAGCAGTCACTTGTCATTGGGAAGAAGCGTGTACAAAGAATTGACATCACTATCCACTGTGATGTCTTTTGTGATATAAGAACCTGGTGCAAGGCACAACTTTTTCCTTGTGCATTCAATGATATTCTCTCAAGCATAATAGTGTTCATCCGGCATTGAAGTCACTAGTGTGTCAAGAATAAGCAGACAACTCCACTAAGGATCAGTTTCATAATGAGTTTATGTATATCCGTAGTTGAGTTGTAATCTTGCTATTTGTTCTTCATTGTATTTCCTATTTTGCTTTCTTAGAAGCTTTGTCTTAGGAAAACTCGAGTTTATGTTTGGACTAGGATTAGTCATAAGTCTAAATCCTTTGTAACTAGGAGAGTTATAAAGTGGCTTATGGTGAGAGAATCACAAGTTAGTTGAAGTCTTTGTAATAGGGTAATTACAAAGTGGCTTGTAATAGTGAGATTGCAAGTTAGTGAAGTTAAAATCCTAAAAGTGTATGTTGTGGTTTTTTATCCCTTTGTGTGGGATTTTTCCATGTAAAAATCCCTTGTCTTCTTTACTTACAACTTTATTAGTATTCTCAACTTAACCTCATATAGGACCAGGTACTTTACTGTTTGGTGGACTCATTCAAACTAAGGATTAGTATTGTAGCAGGTTCCTCTTATCAGGCTAACACCTAGGAAGGATCCTCATGGATGCTCCACCAAACTTTGAGGAAGGACAATCAACCTATAGACCTCCTAGATTTAATGGTCAATATTACGGCTGGTGGAAGAATCGCATGCATGATTTTATAATGGCCGAAGATTCAGAACTGTGAGACATCATCTGTGATGGTCCACATATTCCTATGTAGAAGCTTGAAGAAAAGAGTACTGCGACATTGACAAAAAAGCTATAGAAGAGAACTATCGTGCCAAGAAAATCTTGGTATGTGGCATAGGGCCTGATGAGTACAACAGAGTCTTAGCTTGTGATACTGCCAAAGAAATATGGGAAGCATTGCAAACCGCACACGAAGGAACTACACAGGTTAAACAATCCAAGATAGACATGCTCACCACAGAGTATGAGCACTTTAGGATGAAGGATGATGAGTCTATACAAGATATGCACACTAGATTCACCTCCATCATAAATGGGCTTCATTCACTTGGAGATGTCATTCCCAGAAACAAGCTTGTAAAGAAAATCCTCAGTGTTCTACCTGGTTCATTGGGAAAGTAAGGTAAATTCCATCACTAAATCTAAAGATCTAAAAACTATGACTATGGATGAGTTGATTGGTAATTTGAAGATATACAAGATGAAAAGAAAGAAAGACAGTGCAAGGAAAGAGTAGAAGAAAGAAAATAACCTGGTATTCAAAGTTGAAAGCAGTGACTGAAGTGATGAAGATAGTGACATGGCCTATCCTACTAAAAAATTTCAAAAGATGGTTCGAAGAAATGGTAGTATACCAAAGAGGGGCAGTTCAAGTAAATCAAGGAACAATGATCTCTATCACAGGTGCGGAAAGCTAGGGCATTTCATCAAAGACTGCCCAATCATGAAACAGGATCAATACAAACAAAATCCTAACAAAGCAGAAAAAAGGAATATGATTCCAGACAAACGATTCAATCGAAAAAGTGCCGCTGACAATATTATGAAGCAGGCTCTTACTGCTTGGGGAGACTCCTCTAGTGAATCTAAAAGGGAATCAGATGCAGAAAATAGTTCCATGATGGCAGTGGAAACTGAAGCAATGAAGTATGATTCATTGTTCACGTTAATGGCTCAGTTTGATGATAATGAAGAAGATAAAGACGATGAGGTAAATTTTAGGGATGATCATAGAAATCCGAAATCCTACTCTTCTAAGAAGTTAAGGTCATTAGAAACTATCATAATTGATTCCTATTATAGCCTTGTTAATGATAAGGAGATCCTGACCATAGAACTAGGAGAAGTTGAACAATCTAGAGATGATCTGGTAGTCTGTGTAGTGGACTTAAATGAGACCATAGCTAATCTTGAAAAAGAAAATGAAGTTGTGAATGAAAGAATAACTAGTGTGGAAAATGAGATAGATGACCTGATGGTAGTAGTTGTTGATCTGAATGAAACAATAGAATATCTTAACAATGAGAAACACACCTTAGAAGAAACAATTGCTACTAGTGAGCAAGAGAAGGATGACCTTTCAGTGATAAGCACCGATATAGAGGAAAACATTGAGGGACATAATAAGGAGCATAGGAATGTAAGTCTTGGGAAAGGGAAGGAAATAGATAGTGAGACACACATTAAGCTTGAAAATGAATTAACCGATGTGAAAACTAGTCAATATGGTGAGCTTGAGAAGAATCAGCAACTTCAAACTGAATTGGAGAAACTAAGAATTGATCTTGAGAAATCTCTAAAATACACGTGGTCCTCAGATATTGTCACTGCCATGTATCTTAATAATAGTGGAAACAGACATGGCATCGAGTTCCAAAGGGAGAAAACTCCTTACAACTCTCACAAACAAGTACGTCACTATCCCTGATAACTGGCTATGTATCCATTGTGGGAACAATGGGCACTTTAAAGAAAATTACCAAGCTAGGGTTCAGTCTGTTAAGATAAACAAAGTGTTTACTGATAAAGTGACTACTAACAGGGACCAGGTACAACTTGCAAAAAATGGATGTTTCCTGCATGGACTAAGAAAGCCCTTATACATCCCTTCTATCATAATAAGGGACCAAACTAGTTTGGGTTCCTAAATCTAACCCCTGATTTGCATGTGCAGGGAATAGTGAGAGGAAGCAAACTGCAATGGACTATGGACTGTGGATGCTCAAAGTATGTGACTGAAAGCATCATGGATTTCTTCTCACTTAAAGCCCTGCAAGAAGGGAACGTATCCTTAAAAGGAAGGAGAGGGTACATTCTCGGTGAATGTAAAATTGGAAAGGTTTTTTGGCACTCAGTTGGCAACGTGTACTAATATCCTAAGGTACAGTCTCCTATGTGTTTCTCAAATCAGTGATAGAGGGAACAAAGTATAGCTCTTATCAAGAAGTGTGCACAGTTACCAATCTGATAACTGGCCAAGTGGTCTCAGTGGACAAAGGAAACAAGAACATCTACTTTGTTGACTATGGATCTCCATAAGCTGGTGGTATGAGATGATTGAAGTCGAAACTGTGGAATGAAAGATTGGTGCATGCAAGCTTCTCACCTCTAAATAAATTGATCTAGAAGGACCTGGTCCATGGTCTACCAAACTCAAGATTCACCTGGACACTGGTTCACAAAACAAAGGAGGAGACTCTCGAGGTATAAATGGTCCTTGTCAAGAAGATTCAATTGAAGACAAAATTGAAGGAGAATAGATCATATCCGACCACAGGACAGAATTAAACAATTCCAAATTTGATGAGCTTGTAACAAAAATGGAATCATACACAACTTCTCAGCACCAAGGACTCAACAGCAAAATGGTATTGTTGAAAGAAAGAATAGAACTAGAAGACATGGCATGGACAATTCTCATCGACAATGGAATCGCCAAGAGTTTCTAGGCAAAAGTAGTAAATTATATTTTTCTACTTAGTGAACAGGTGTATGATCAGGTCCATCCTGAATCAAAATCCATTATGGGCTGCCAAATGAAAGAAAACCAAAGACAACTCATCTGAGAACCTTTTTGATTGAAAATGCCATGTTCTCGATAATATGAAGGACCAGCTTAGGAAGTTTAATTAAGAGGCAATGAAGGAATCCTTCTGGGATACTCCCCACAAAGCAAACCTCAATCTTAAATTGGAAACTCAAAATCTCCCATCCACCTGATAACACAATCACTCCCTTTCATTCTGAACTGAAACAAGAAACAAAAAAATGTGTTTTCCTTCCCAGTCCATTCTATATTTCCCCTCGAGAAATAGAATCCAAACTCAACTCCCAAGGAATCATACTTGAAGACTGTGAAAATAAGTCTTGATCAATCTTAAGGGAACACATGATCTGGTCCTATATCACCCTACAGGTGATAACTTAACCTTATTTAGTATGCTAATTATTAACTATGCAGGATAGCTTGTGTACAGAAAAAAGGGCACTTAAGCAGTGGTTCACTTGTCATGATCACGTCTCATTCCTTGGGGGGCAAGGAAGCAAAACTCAATTGCCTCAACAACAACTGAAGATTTCAAAACAAGAGGACCGATCACATTGAGGGGTGGCATTATCTTCTGAGAGTCCTGCAGAACAGCAGACCAAATTCTAGATATCTTCACCAAAGCCTTGGGTAGAGAATATTCTGGAAGAAACAACGTGAAGACGGGGTCATGAGATTCTAATGGAGAACCTGATTCTCCATTAGTTGTCTATGCAAGACACCTTTAGGTAAAATTAGCTAAAATGTTTTCTAACCAAGCCTAACTCACATCGATACTGTTGTAGGTAAACACACATGACGATCATAGAAACTAAAGGTACAGTTATGAACTGCGAAGGAAGAGCTACAAAAACCTTTTTAAAAAATGTTTGGGCATCGGGTTCCTGCACCATAGGTTAGTAGTAATTTTTTTTTCTCTGCATGCCATCTCAAAATGGTAACATAATTAACTCAACTACCGCATAATCTGACTTTTCAAAGTTTGCATGACATGTCTTATCTTTCAAATCCCATCATCCCCTCTACACGATAATGTTTCCCCACAAACCTACTGTCATTTTCAAAAACTATTCAGAACACGTTTCTCTCTCTTCTCATCATTAGTTCTCTTTCCAATAAAACTTTACTCTCCCTCACAACAAGTCATGAACCTTCATCTCTTCTGTATAGTTGAGGTCCTCTCTTCATCTCTCTCCCTCTCTCTCACTCTACTTGTCTTCCAAATACTCCTATAATGGCTATCGAACGATCGCATCCTTCTCCCACCATTAACACCACCCTCACTTCCCTATCACCCTTAAAGTCATCCCTAGAGATTCACCATACCACTCTTTCTAATCCTACTGCATCCATACCTGGTACCTTCTCTTTTTATACAGTCTTTCCTGTTTTAACAAACCCCATTTTTCTCCCATGTATTAACAACCCTATGTCTCGTCACTTCTCCGATCTCATCAGAGAACACTCAGAGGGTTTCACCTCTCAAGTGTTATAGGTCTCTGGGGATGATCATGATAAATATCTGAACTCCTCTATTTTGGACCTAGTAACTCTCACAGAGTCACTAGAAAAGGAAGCAATGCATAACATCATGGCTATCGCTGCTGAAAGTCTGATGAATGAAGGAGCATATCTCTCGTCTGAGAATCAGGGGGAAGACACTCCATTCCTAAGCAATGTAAGAACCATAGTACCCTTCGAGTCTTTGGCTCATGAGATGTTCCCAAAAAAACCTACTGAAGAACCTGATTCTCTTCGAGGCAAACCCACTTCTGCACCTCCTAATCATCCTAAGCTCTTAGAATCCTTCTCCAAGTAACCCACTATCAGGTCACAGCAGAAAGAGGGTTTTGGGTCTACAGCACAGAAAAGTAGGAGGAATGTCAAGAAAAGGAAAAAGAGGTTGATGAATCAAGGGGAATTTGTTACTGACAAGAGTGTTATAGAAAGTAGGACTGACAAAAATGCTCCAAAGGAACCTGGATCCTTAGTGCAACAATCTATGAAAGCTCAAAAGTCTGTGGATAAAGCATCTGATGAAACTATTGAGAAACAAAATGGTGCATTCGTGAAGGGTAGCAGCAAGTCTAAAAAGAGTCAAGTTGAGCAAGTCATGTTTGAAGATGATACAGTAGGGTTAATAAGCTAGAAAGGAAAGTCTGTTGAAGGATCTAGCAAAACAAAAACGGGAAACTGGTAGAGAACCTGGTGCTTTAAGGACCATGCCCAGTGATAGTGGTCTTTGGCAGTAGAGATTAAGAACTAAGAAAGTCTTGTGGGGTCATACATTTGACCCATCAATGTCGTAGATGGCCAGTATTAGACAAATTCTAGAGATAGTTGAATTTCAACAATGGGAGCACCTGTTTGAAGGGAGCATGCCTCTGGTGTACGAAGATGCGGTACAAACTTTCTACGTATCTCTCTTCAATGTTGAGGGGATCACATTTGTGTGTTAGTAAATGGAGTAGACATTTTACTTGACGCTGCACCATTAGGAATGGTTCTCAAAATTCCATGTGAAGGAATGGCTTCAGTCAAAGGTGTCTGTGGTATAAACTTTAGGAGAGCCATCTTGAAAGAACAAGCTATTTAGCAGGGGGAACAGGTGCATAAGAAGGTATTACTTCCTGAGTATCAGCTTCTCTTTGAATTGGTTAATAAGGTGCTCTTACCTCATTCTTAGAAGCGATCTATTCCTACAAAATTGGATATGGTCTTAATGGAAGCACTTGATGAGTTTGTCCCAATTAATTTGCCAGCAATCATGATAGATCTTATGCAAAAGGTGGCAAACTTTAAAGGTGGGAATCATGGGCTACCATATGGCTTTCTCCTCACTCAGGTGTTCAGATTCTACAAGGTTACCTTGGGGAATCCTAGAGTGGGAACATGCAAGAAAACCTTCTCTAAGACCACTTTAGAAGAATGTGAATGTGTAAAAAGAGTTGTGGAAGCATCTCGACCATTTCTCAGTTGATCAACGCTCAAAATGTAGCTTCTAAATCCATCAGAAGGTTGAGGGCTCAAAATTGCATACTAGAAACTTAGCTTAGTCAAGCAGTTAAAGGACCTGATTCTGTTAATGAAGAAGTTGCTCGACTAACTAAGGAAAATGATAAACTTCGGGCACAATTGCTTGAAGAACAACTGTCTGCAAGTGCTCGACTGAACCTGGTTCTCAAAACCATTGTTGTCTCTTCTTCCAAGTCTCCTTCTTTGTCCAGTTATTTTTGCTCTAATATTTTGTGGCGGTTGTGTTGTTTTTTTTTTTCCCTTTTTTTGTGATGGAATGATGGAATTCATGATTACTACTCCTGTCTTGCTCAGTCCATTATTCATATTAATTAAGCAACACTTTTTTCTTCCTGTACAATGTTGTGTTCCTCTGGCTTCTATTTTCTATCATGATGTGTTCACGTATGTGGCATGAGCTAGCTGTGTTAGACTTCTTTATGCTAATTACCTACTTGTCTTCTTTTTAATGATGCCAAAAGGGGGAATGAGATGGAAATGGTAATAGATTTAAGGATACTCTTGGATTAAGAGGGAATCAAAAAGAAAAAGAGTTAGGGGGAACCAGTGAGTCTGGGGAAGCCAAAAGTTTGGTAGCTTATCTGGTTATTTTTTCTCTAATCAAATACTATCTATGCCTAAGTTTGTCATCATCAAAAGGGGGAAATTGATGGTTTTCAATATCTTTTCCTTATGTTTCTTATGTTTTGATGATCTAATAAACTTATTGTAAAGAACCAGATAGAGAACCCGACCCACGTGGTATATATTTCAATTGAATAATGTCCAGTCTGATCTCCAGCAAATGAATGAATAATCACAAGGAGGAAAACAACAGGGACCTGGTGATTTGGTCCCTTAGGGATCTGCGACACAAGTACAAGTCAGTGACTATCTGCAACTATTATAAAGAGGAACACAACAGGGACCTGATCCCTTAGGGTTCTCCGACAGAAGTACAAGTCAATTGTACAGCTGGAACGTAACAGTATAAAAGAACTATCTCGCAATTGTTACGAAAGAAGAACACAATTGGGACCTGGTCCCTTAGTGTTCTTTGACAAAAGTACAAGTCAACTACATAACTAGAACACAATTGCACAGAAGTGACTGTGCAGCAGACAGTGCATCAGTCACTTGTCATTGGGAAGAAGCGTTTACCAAGAATTGACATCACTATCCATTGTGATGTCTTTTGTGATATAACAACCTGGTGCAAGGCACAATTTTTTTTGTGCATTCAGTGATATTCTCTCAAGCATAATAGTATTTTTCCAAAATTGAAGTCACTGGAGTGTCAAGAACAAGAACACAACTCCACTAAGGATCAGTTCCATAATGAGTTCATGTATATCCGTAGTTGAGTTGTAATCTTGCTATTTGTTCTTCATTGTATTTCCTATTTTTCTTTCTCATAAGCTTTGTCTTAGGAAAACTAAAAATCCGTAAACTTTCGAGTTTATGTTGTGACTATGATTAGTCATAAGTCTAAATCCTTTATAACTAGGAGAGTTATAAAGTGGCTTGTGGTGAGAGAATCACAAGTTAGTTGAAGTCTTTGTAATAGGTTTATTACAAAGTGGCTTGTAATAGTGAGATTTCAAGTTAGCAAAATTAAAAGCCTACAAGTGTAGGTCGTGGTTTTTTTATCCTCTTGTGTGGGATTTTTCCACGTAAAAATCCCTTGTCTTCTTTACTTACAACTTTATTAGCATTCTCAGCTTAACATCATATAGGACTAGGTACTTTACTGTTTGGAGGACTCATACAAACTAAGAGAGGTACCTTAGATTATACTCCCAATAGAGTTATTTTATTTCCTTAATCTCAATGAATGTTTGAGAAAGGGTGTGACGTGTATCTAACTTATGTGAGAGATGTCAGTATTAATACCCCTACAGTTGAGTCACTTCCAGCACTGAGAGATTTTCCAGATATATTTCCAGCTGATCTTACAGGCATGCCGCCCGAGAGGAATATTGATTTTGGTATTGATTTGTTTTCGGGAACTTAGCCCATCTCTATTCCTCCTTATCGTATGGTTCTTCTTGAGTTGAAGGAGTTGAAGGAGCAGTTATAGGAATTGCTTGATAAAGGCTTCATTCGGCCTAGTGTGTCACCCTGGTGTGCTCCAGTCTTATTTGTGAAGAAGAAGGATGGTTCTATGTATGTGTGCATTGATTATTGTCAGTTGAACATAGTTACAATGAAGAACAGGTATTCATTGCCTCGTATTGATGACCTATTGACCAGTTATAGGGTGATAAGGTATTTTCCAAGGTTGACTTGTGTGCAGGCTATCATCTGTTGAAGATGGAGCTAGATATCCCGAAGACTTATTTTAGGACACGGTATGGTCACTACGAGCTCCTTGTGATGTCGTTTGGGTTGAAGAACGCCCCAGCAACACTTAAGCACTTGATGGATAGTGTGTTTGGCCCTATCTTGACTCTTTGCTAATCATATTCATTGACGACATTCTGGTATACTCACGGACTTAGGAGGATCTGGAGCAGCACCTAAGGATTGTGCTCCAGACTATGAGAGAAAAGAAGTTATATGCAAAATTTTCGAAGTGTGAGTTTTGGCTAGACTCAATGGCATTCTTGGCTCATGTAGTACCAAGTGATGGGATCAAGGTGGAAGCATTACAGAGTTGTCCCAGACCATCCTCAGCTACAGAGATCCGGAGTTTTCTTGGGTTGGCAGTGTATTACCGTCGATTTGAAGAGGGTTTCTCGTCTATTGCAGCACCTATGACTAGGCTAAACCAGAAGGCTGCTCCGTTGAGGTGGATAGAGGAATACGAGGAGAGCTTTCAGAAGCTCAAGACAGCTTTGACTACAATCCTAGTATTGGTATTACCTACAAGTTTATGATCTTATACTATATATTGTGATACGTCGTGGGTTGGTATCTATGCAATGTTTATGTAGGACTGTAGGGCGATTGCCTACGTTTCCAGACAGCTGAAGGTGCATGAAAAGAACTATCATGTCTACGACCTTTAGTTAGCAGCTATTGTTCATGCCTTGAAGATTTGGCGGCACGATTTGTACGATGTCCCTCATGAGATTTACACTGATCACCGGAGTTCGCAGAATCTGTTCAAGTAGAAGGATCTTAACTTGCGTCAGCGGAGGTGGTTAGAGCTGCTTAAGGATTATGATATCACTACTCTACCATCTTGGGAAGGCCAACATGGTGGCCAATGCCTTCAGTCGCAGGGCGAAGAGTTTGGGGACTTTAGCATATCTACCAGTAGCAGAGAGGCCATTGTCATTGGATGTTCAGGCATTAGCCAACCCGTATGTAAGATTGGATATTTTTTAACTGGGTCAAGTGTTGGCTTGTATGGTCTCCTAGTCTTCTCTTTATGATCATATTAGGGAGCGTCAGTAATGTGAGCAAGTGATTTATGCCTCATAGGAATTACTCCCACAAAAATCAAAATAAAATGTTTGTTTTTATGGTGTGCAATTTTTGTGAATTTTCGTAATATTTTTATTATTGTTTGCATTTGTGCGTGCACGTTTATTTGAGAAAATTAATGAAAAATACAAAAACAAGTTACATTTTCATTTTAGGATTTAATTTTACAATTAGGGTTAATTAACCAAGTGTTTGTTTTACAAAAATGAAAAGAAATCACAAAAAATAACATAACTTCGCATTTTAGTGTATAAATGTCAAATTGTGTAATTTTCTTTTAAAATTCGTATTTAGTTATTTTGTGAAAATTACTATTTAGAGTTAATTAGTATTTAGGATAATTTGATCAAGAATTAATCTAGGTTTATATTTTTTAGCTAGAATTTTAGGAAATAAAAGAAAAGAGAAAAGAATTCGAAGAAATCAGATTGGGCCATTGTTAATTTAAATCAACCAGCCCAAACCAAATATGCACCAGCCCAATACTCGTCCCAACCCAGCCTGCCACCAGCGAAACCAAACGATGTCATTTGGGCATGATTTGATCTGAACCATTCGTTTCATTTTGATCCAACAATCCAAAGACATCCTCATAACCCGATCCTCGCCCAACCTATTCCCATCAAGGACCGATCCGGTCTCAAAGACGTCTAAACGATGCCATCTCGTTTAATCAAATGATCCAGGCCGTTGATCTTAATTGATCTAATGGCCTGGATTCGTTCAACCCCTTCATATATATATATTTCCAAATAGGCCCCACCCCCCTCTCCCCTTCCCCCCCAAGCCAAACCCCCCCTTCCTTCTTCTCTAACCTTCAGAGACAAAACATAATGCCACCGCCCGCCACCACGCCAGAAATCACCTACGGCGGTGGTCGGCGCCCAAACAGCCCCAAAATTACACCATCGATTCACCTTGACCTCCCCATCCACGATCCATCCTCATCTTTCTTCGAATCCCAGCCTATCTACTCGAATAACCAAAAACCTAACAGCCTCTCCACCGTGTCCGGCGACACCACCTCTGATGGCCGCCAAAGTTACACCCCTGAATCCCCTTGACTTCCTCTTGCCCAATCACTAACCACCTTCCCTTGAATTGACCCAGAACCTGTCGAATATTAGTTTAAATCCAGAAACCCTAGCGCCACCACAAAATCCCCTGGTGGCGGCGCCACACCCAATCTATACCAAAAACACATCTTATAACCACATCATCATCCGCATCCCTAATCCATACTCAGTTTCCCTCGAATGATTGTTCGAACTTTTCAGAAACGAACCCTAAAATCCCACACTCCAAAACATTAAGTGCATGAAGATTTGAGGTCGAGATCGACCTTAGTCGAATGTTCTCATTTGGGAACACTCGATTAAGGACAATCCCGGCCGCAAATTCAATGAAAATTGAAGTTTAATTCGGGCAGTGTTGCAGCATTTAGAGGTAAGTTTCATGATGAGTTATCCCATCATTTTGTATTGTTATCTGTTCTACTCCTTTCTTCTATTTTTATTTCGAACGTTTATTTGGTTAGTTTGTTCTAGGATTTTTCATTTTAGCTTTTTGAATTTGTAGATTGTTTGTTTTTTTTGGTTTGACCAATGATATAGGCTCACATAATAGTAGTTTTGAACTAATTCATGCCAGTCTCATTGAAAGATGAATTGGTTGTGATTTTAGTTTCAAGAACTATTAGGCGGACTGTGATGATCTCGTATTTTGTAACGGACTTAATAGCCTAAATTCGTGGATACTTGGAACTTTTAGAGCGTCAATGAGATTTCAGGGGTTAGTTTTGAAATAAAATCTGAAAATGGCTCAGTCTAAGTATTATACCAGCACTGGTTATCAGGGCACGCCTGGATTAAAATACAGGATGCCCATACCAGTTGAATTTAATAAGGGAAAAAGGGGTTAAAGGTGGAATTGACAGTCAGTAGTGGAAAAACCAGAGAATAACATGGGGGTAAACATTTTCTTAATGAGTTTAGTGCTACCATGAGTTGGAAAAGGTTTGAGGAATTCTTTAGATACACACACACACATCCTGATTAAGGGACCGAGAGAGAAAGATAGAGACATAAGAATACACTGGAGAACACATAGAAAGAGAGGAAATTTCGATTGATAGCTTAAGATAGAACACACATTGAAAAGCTGGAAAAAAAAAGCTACTGTTCTATTAGAAAGTTTTATTTGGTATCGATTCCTAAGTATGCAAGGTTAAAACACATTTTTCTGATTCTTTTTTTGAGAGTTAACCTGGAGTGATATTGGTTTTGGAAGGGTTGTTGGCTCAATTGGTTGAGTACTGCTAGTCCATTGAGCTTTTTCAAGTTGGTATCATTATTTTCCATTATTGAATCTGGGTGGTTTTGTTACTGCTGTTGTGAACCTGTTTTCTTACCTTCTGCTTCTACTGCCTTCTTCTTCCAGGTACATATCCCTAATTCTAGACATGTAAGAAGGATTCATATGTTTTGAAGAAATGAAGAGTTCTATGCTTGACAGATGTTTTCCCTCTGTTTTCTTCTTTATTATTTTGATTTGTTCAGTTACACATCTTGTTTTGGGTATGTTGAATATTGATATCCCATGAACATTTGAAACTCATTTAAATTTATATTCAGGACTCTTATTTACACTTGCTGAATTTGGTCAGCATTGAAATGTTACTCATGAGTATGAATGGCTGCATTGTTGTCACATTAATATAGGAAAATATAGCTTAATAGAATTGCCCAGAAATGCATAAAATAATTCTGGAAGGTGTTTGTCCAAGCCATTGTTTTTCCTCCTAAATAAAAACAAGAACTCGTTTCTTTACAGGAAAGTTTGATTCATCAGGTCTGACCTGAATGTGTTGTATACAGTTAATTTGGAATTATGATTTTTTCTAAGTCTTAAAGCTAAGTGATAAGTGATTTTGTGCAAAAGTTTGTTAGCACGTTAAGAGCCATTTTAGTAGCATGAAAGTCGAGCTATTTGTCATTTCGATCTGGGTGTAGAGATTCGACGACTAACATGTTCATTTAGTCGTCAAGTTCCAATAGATGCCTCCTCACATGTATTTCACTAATAGTGCATGAAACTGTTGAAAGCTAAAGGGTTTGAATAATTGCCTACTTAGTTCAAATCAGGCCTTTGATGTTAATTAATTCCACTGCTGATGGGGTTCATGGACTTGTGATGCATGGATATTCTTTATGTTTTTATCCTATTTAAATTGCAAATTGGTGCTGTTAGGATTCGATGTCAAGTCCCCTACCTTAAAATGCACATAAGATGATTTCAGGAGTTTGGGCTTATCCTTGGGTCCAAATGAAACAACTCCCTTCAAATGTAATTGAGACTAAGTTAGCCACATTGGGCTTGGACGTAATTTGCTGAAGGGATTCAACTCCTATAATTCCCAACGATTTCTTGAGCATTTGGGGCCTCTTTGTAGGTTAAATTGGATTCTAAAAAATGAAATAAATAGCTTTCTTTATTTTCAATCTTCCACTCGAAATTGCAGTTTTAATTAGCATTAATTGATATTTCATTAACTTATTAACCGTTATTGGGACTCTAGTTGAAATAAATTGAGGTGAGCTGTATTTGATAGTAATTAGTTTATGGCCCTCTAAGACATAGGTTGAATTTCTCTCTTAAAATTAGAATCGAGGCGCGCCATGCCAAACAAAAATGACAATTGCATGTCCCTCACTTTATTTATTCTTGAATTGATCCTTAGATTTCGAGGCGCGCCATTTAGCAAATGTCATGGATCTTGCAAAGTGCAAATGCGTAGTTGCTTTAGGCGTGTGTTAATAATATTACTTTCTTAAACTGGGGTGCATATTTATGTGACCCAAATCCAAATCTCAATGTTAAATAAAATGTGTTACGGACTGCGAGTACATTTATGTGATGTGGTTCGAGACGTGTTTTAACAACGTTGCAATTTTCTTTAAAAAATATGAATAAAAGCGGTTAAAAAGTTAAAATTTGCACATAGGTTCATAATTGTTTAAACGAAAAAGTGTCTGATATATCCTTGTACTATGGTAAATTGTTTAAAATTGCCCCGTTATACTATTAGGCCGTAAAAGTCCCTACCGTCCAACTATCCTAACAAATCTGTTCTTACTTTGACGGAAGTGCCACGTGGCAAGATTTAAAAAGAGGCAAGGATGGATGCCACGTGGCACTTCCGTCAAAGTAAGGGCAGATGTGTTAGGATAGTTGGACGGTAGGGACTTTTATGGCCCAATAGTATAACAGGGGATAATTTTAAATAATTTACCATAGTACAAAGATATATCAGACCCTTTTTCATTATTTAAAATCATATAATTAAGCCGAACATAACAATTGAGCAACCGTGCTAGAACCACGGAATTCGGGAATGCCTAACACCTTCTCTTGGATTAACAGAATTCCTTATTCGAATTTCTGGTTCGCGGACTGTTAAACAGAGTCATTTTTCCTCGATTCGGGATTCAACTGGTGACTTGGGACACCATAAATCTCCCAAGTGGCGACTCTGAATTTTAATAATAATCACGTTTCAATTATCCTTTAATTGGAAAAACTCCATTTATTATACCTTTCATGGGGTGTAGTAGGTAAAAAGGAGGTGTGACAACTCTGGCGACTCTGCTGGGAACAAGTACCTAGAACTTTAGTTCAGGGTTCAAGAATTTGAGCTTGGTATATTTGTTGTACTTGGCTTGTATATTATTTTATTTTATTACATGTTTGGGACTAATGTGTAAATGTCGCTTTTTAACGCTTTGATATTATGTGAACTGTACATATAAACTGTTACGAAACCCTTCTCTTCTTATCTTCGGGGATGTGCTCGCTGGTCGAGACTCCCTATTCTGTTAGTGTCATACCTTTAAATAAGAAAAGAGGCTTGGACAAGTTACTAAGCCGGACGATCTTGCGGGTCCCTGCTACTTAGCCCCCTCCTCGACTCGAATTGTCCGCTCAGGTACACAATCTAGAACAAATACCCAGGTTTTGAACCTAGAATAACTCAGCCTCATGCTGGATCCCTAGTAGGAACGTTTGTTTGCATCATGTGCATTTAACTTTGGAGGCTCAACACAGGGGTTGGGTCTGTCTAGGATAGGTGTACCTGAAATGAAAATGACCATCCTGATGCATCTTACTTGCTACTTCTGCATTTATTTACTTCAAACTTGCATGCTGATCGGCTTTCGAATATTGGGTAAAAGAAAAAAAAATAAGAATAGCGGTATGAGGATTAAAGAGAGATAATTACCTGTTTTGAAAACCAATGAACAAATAGTGCCGAAACTCTGCTAGATATTTTTTTAGAAAAATAAAAAAAATGAAAAATGTTTTTATTTTTAAAATAGTTTGTTTTATTTGCCAATAAAAATGAAAAAAAAGAGTTTTTATTTTTAAAAAATAGTTTGTTTTATTTTCCACTGAAAAAAAAAGGGGAGTCTTCTTGTTTTCAAAAATAGTTTATTTTGCTAAAGAAAAATGAAAAGAAAAAGTCTTGTTTTCAAAAATAGTTTTCTTTATTTAACAATGAAAAGAAAAAAAAGAAAAAGAAAAATGTTTTTCAAAAATAGTCTGTTTTGTTTAGCTCGAACTACTCACAGGATGTGGGATACGTAGGCAACCCCTATCGGGTCCAACTTCCCTCTTTGCAAAAACAACCCGAAATGAATAAAATTTTGTTTTTATTGCAAATAAGAAAGGTAGTGCCGTTTTGTCAAAAATAGCCGAATGTTCCCGAAAGGGACACTGAAAGGCTGATTTTGCATAAACAGCCACCTTTGGTCTTTTCCAATTTTTTTTTGACCTGTTAGTGGGCACAGCCTTAAAATCGTCCTTCGGGAGTCCTGAAAGGCCGTATCTGCAAAGCTGGGCTTTTGGTTTTGGAAATAAAAATATGAAAAGAGTTATTGAGTCAAATAGAAGAAAATCATGACTGTTTTGCTTAATCACCTTAATAAATGTGCAGAATGAGCACAAGACAGAATTTACCAATAACAGTTGTGAACAAGATCCCTTTGGAGCTGCACATGCGGTGGGATGATTTGGCCGGATCAGGGCAAGACACGGTCAAATTGTACTTGGGAGGTCTCACGGGGTTGCTAAAGATTAATCCGAGGGGGGATATCATAAAGGCATTGGTCACATTCTGGGACCCGGCTCATAATGTATTTCATTTATTAGATTTTGAACTTACCCCAATATTGGAAGAGATATCCGGATACATCGGGGGTCCCAAGGTTCCTCTGAGACACCAATACCTAATTGCTCTGAGGTCCGTAACCATACACAATTTCCTGGATTCCTTGAAAATAAGCAGGGTGGTACATAACCCAGATCTGCCAGCTGGTTTTTGTACTTTACCGTTCATATACAGCAGATATGGTCATATAGGAAGGTTCAACAAGCCAGAAAACAAAATTTGTAGCAAAGGAAACCGTCTTAAGTGGGAAGAACATAGATGTTTCGCATTTATGGTGGCCTTTCTGGGACTTCTGGTGTTCCGTAGAAAAGACGGGAATATTGACATACGAGTAACTGGGGTTGTTAATACTTTGCTTAATCAGGCCAACAACACCCTCGCACCCATGATAGTAGCCGAAATCTTCCGCGCACTCATTGTCTACAAAGTCGGAGGGGACTTCTTTGAGGGTTGTAATGTGCTGCTGCAGATGTGGATGATCGAACACTTATGCCATCGTCCTCGATTTTTGAGTTATGGGTCGTCAAAGAAGACATGCATAGAGGAATTTTCTACGAGGGTTGAAGGGATCAGAATTACCAGAGGGGATCGCAGAATGGGTAGCACACCTTCGTTCCATCACTGCATGCCAGATAGAGTGGACATTTGGGTGATTATATGTGGATGAAATCATATATATGCCCGCCACCAGACCTCATTTCCTATTGATGGGACTCAGGAGTATTCAGCCCTATGCCCTGTATCGAGTTCTAAGGCAACTGGGGAGATGCCAAATAGTCCCGAAGAATGAAGATCTCAGTGGCCAAGTAGTCGAGATCGGACCTAATGGTCAATTCCATGAAGCAGCAGTTCGCAAAATTTGGAATGAATGTCAATACTTAGCAGCAAATACTTGTGTACGAGATCGATCCAAAGGTGAAATGTCGTCGGGATATCTTGCTTGGTATATGAGAGAAATTGAATTCGAGAGGCCAACCAAGAGGCCCCATATCAAGGAATTCGTCGAAGCCTCACCGGAACAGTAGGATTGGTTGGCTAAGGAAAACAAGTACAGGGCCAAAATAAGCAAATTAGATAAGCGAGCCATGGAACTTTAATTTGAAAAAGATGTTCAAGCCGCTGCAGATGAGCGGGAAAAGACGAAGCTAATCCAAGAAAATGAGGCCCTTAAGGCTCAGATCCGAAGAATAAGAATAAATGTCAAGAAACAAGAAAGGAGCATGGCTGACCAGAAACTCATAAACGAACTGAAAGGGAAAGCCCGTGAAAGCCAGGAGGACTTGGAGAGATCTGAAGCTAGCTTGGCAAGGATTCGAGCTAGATGTGCAAAGGGCGCGAAAGGTCGAGCACTCTATATGCAGCAGATGAAGAGAGATTATGTGGGAAGCATCACTATCCTGAAAGGAACAATAGCCACTCTCAAAAATAGGGTATTCAGGCAAGCTAGAGATCACAGAGCAAACAGGAAACACTGTTACGACCTGATGGAACGAATGGACGAACAAATGCATAAGTTTCAAGACCAACTCCATCATAATTCTCGAGTGTTGGAAACCCGGATCAACATATAGGACGACTGCTGCGGGAAAAGAACAGGATTAGAGAAGAGGTCGCAAACATCGCACATTACATTATTTCAAAATGCCGATTGTGCGAGAACATGACCCATACCAATTTTTTGCAACAGTGATGACATTCGTCCGACAAATAATGAGCAACCTGAATAGGCTCCAAAGGGATCTCGCATAAAGGCCCGCGGCAAGGCCGAATGACACCTCGCAGGCTCCAGGAAATTTTAAGACATTAATGTACTCTTAATCTTTGTTTTGAGTTTATATTTTCATCATTAAAGTTTTTAAGTCGGATTCCCTTTGAGTTTGCTTTGTGTGTCCTTTCAAAGTTTGTAACTTCTTCCAAAGTGTTATAATAAGAACAGTCGTTTTTGGAAATATGTGGCCATTTATTTTTCATCGGCCAGAACTACGCACGGTCTGATTTATACGGGGACATGATACGTAGGAAATCCACATAAGATTCAACCACCACTAAAAAGAAGAAAAAGAAAGAGAGGAAAAATGAAAATAACCAAAATAATGGAAAGTTGGAGGGGTATTAAAAAGGGGGCACAATTATGAAAAGCCGGAATGACGCACACAACTGGAAGCAAATACATGATAGAAATGGTTAACTTCCTAGGTGCATTGCATCCCAACGTGCGATTGCATATATGTCAACGCTAAAAACTAACAAGTCTGTTGCTTGTTCCAGAGAATTCAAGCAGTTAGTTTACCTAAAGTGTACTGGCCTATTACCATTATCAAACTAGATCGAAGGGACCGATACCAGTAATTATGTCTAGCCCCGATAGAGAAGGAAGAGCTGAGGTAGAAGAGGTAGACGTGCAAGCAATGAAGGATGAGATGTATAAATTGAAACAGCAAATGGCTGAGATGTACCAGGCCTGGACGAAGGGTCAGCCACCACCAGCCTATCCTGCTAACCCTGCTTTCTTCCCAATACCCACCCAGTCTCCGGAACAGCTTGTTTCAAATTTATCCCCAAATTTTCAACATCATCAGGGAACCACCTCCAAAACACCACAAATCCCAAAAACAGTTCCATACCCTCCACCAATTACCCCTGTCTTTGAGGCACCTGCACCAGCCCCACTCCACAGGTCTTCTAGTGAGCCTGTGTTCCAAGCGCAGGATAATCAATATTACCCTCCCGAACCCACCTTCAAAGCACCTGAACCATACTTTTACCATACTCAACCTGGTATCTCCGTAGAACCTGAAAAGAAAACCAAGAACCCGGAGCAGGAAGAAATGTTTCGAAAAGTTAAAACCCTGGAGCAATCCTTCATGAATATGCAAGGTTTGGGCGGTCAAGTCAGTGTGGCGTATAAGGATTTATGCTTATTCCCTGATGTTCAGTTACCAGCAGGATTCAAGATACCTAAGTTCGATTTGTATAATAGGCATGGTGATCCGGTGGTACATTTTCGAGGATTCTGCAGCAAAATGAGAGGGGCGGGTGGAAAGGATGAGCTACTGATGGAGTACTTCAGCCAGAGTTTGAGCGGGTCTGCATAAGAATGGTATACACAACAGGACCATGGTAGGTGGTATACTTGGGATGATTTGGCTCAAGCATTTGCCGGCCACTTCCAATACAATCTACAAATCATTCTAGATCGTCTGTCATTGATAAAACTGGAGAAAAAAACTGAAGAGTGTTTCAGGGAATACGGTTTCCGTTGGAGGGAACAAGCTGCGAGGGTCGACCCTCCGATGAAAGAGGGAGAAAAGGTTGACTAATTTTTGCAAGCATTGGAGCCAACTTATTTTGTTCACTTGGTAACAGCGATTGGCAAGTCTTTCAATGAGGTTGTGAAAATGGGCGGCATGATCGAGGAAGGACTTAAGTCTAACAAGATCCTGAGTTATTCAGCAATCAAAGAAACCACTCAAACTATCCAGAGTGGCACCGGGGGTGTGCTCAGAAAAAAGAAGAAAGAAGATGTTGCAACGGTTGAGTCCAGAGCCTGGTTCGGACCCAGAGGCCCCTCACCACATTATAACCAAGCTCCACCCCACCCTCAGACTTATCCCCACACTCCATATAGCCCACCCCAACACTACTACCCGCATCCCGAACCTCATTTTTCTATTCACCATGCTCAAGCATACAGCCAACCTCCGCCTCGCAACTAATGGCGTTCTCCCACTCCATAGAATAGAAACCCTCCCGATCAAAATTTCTAACCTAATCCGGCATTCAGGGGTGACTGGGCACAAAAGAAGAAAACATTCACTCCATTGGGAGAAAAATATGCCAGTTTGTTCCACAGGCTCAGACAACTAAATATGCTAAAGCCAATACCATCTAAACTGCCAAATCAACCTCTAAGAAACCTTGATTACTCGGTCAGTTGCGAGTATTGTTCGGGTACCCCGGGGCACGATACCGAGAAGTGTTGGCACTTGAAGAGCGCAATACAAGAGCTCATTGACACCAACATAATTGAAGTGCAATCTCATGAGGTACCTAACATCAAGTGGAATCCAATGCCAGCCCACCCAGATATGAACATGATTGAAACTGTGCATAAAAAGAGAGAGCCGAAGAAGACATCACAAATCGTAATGACAATTCAGTCCAGTGAGACAAAGACAATTGAACAAACAAAAGGGGAAGGGTCAGTGCTCGAGTTGAGTGAAAAGAGTGTTGGGCCATATGCGGTAGTGAGCAAGAGGTCTCCAAGCCAGATCACAATAAGACAAGAGAAAGTAAAGGTGATTGTGCCGGCAGCAGTCAGCAGACCCATCATAACTGTGGAAGGGGACCGTGTCGATCAAGTTATCATAAATCCGATAACCCAATTGTCGATAATCAGAAGCAAGGCTGTTCTGGGGAACTACGGATGGGTGGCAGTGATGTATAAAGGAAAGGAGGTCAAGGAGGAGGTCTGTGAGGCCCAAGGGCTGACTCGGTCGGGAAGATGTTTTGCTCCCGTAGATTTGAGGAAAGCCAAGGATAATTGAGCTTCAACAAAGAAAATCGTGACCGAAGAGGAAGCGGAAGAGTTTCTAAAAAAGATGAAGATGCAGGACTATTCCATTGTGGAACAGTTAAATAAAATACCGGTACAGATTTCCTTGCTTTTCATTATTGATCCACTCGGACAAACATCGCCGAGCATTAACCGAAATCTTGAACGAGGCACATGTCCCTGACAAGATCACTGTGAATCATTTGGAGAAAATAGCCAACAAAATCTTCGAAGTGAACATGGTCACTTTCTCTGATGATGAATTGCCCGTAGAAGGCACGACACACAATAGGGCCCTTTATCTGGCAGTAAAATGTGAGAATTATGTGGTCACACGGGTATTGGTTGATAATGGTTTGAGTGCGAACATCTTTCCTCTTTCCACTCTGACCAAGTTGAAAGTAGAGAACGGGAGATCCACAGTAATAGTATCTGCGTGCGAGGATTCGACGGCGGGGGCAAAGACTTAGTTGGGGACATAGTGTTGGAATTGATGATAGGACCAGTGGAGTTCATAATGGAATTCCAAGTACTGGATGTAGCTATCTCATAAATCTGCTATTGGGTCGACTGTGGATCCACGCTGCCAAAGTAGTACCATCAACTCTTCACCAGATGATCAAGTTCGAATGGGACAGGCAGGAGATAGTGGTGCATGGGGAAGGCAATTTGTGCACACACAGTGACACCATTGTGCCACTTATAGAAATGTAAGATGACAAGGGGCCTTGGGTCTATCAAGTTTCAGACACAATGACATTCGAGAAAGTGCAAGAGGGGAAGTGTACTCTTAACCCGGAGGTAACAACTGCATCGGTCATGGTAGCCTACGAAATGCTGAAGAATGGGTTCGTACCAGGGAAAGGTCTGGGATCTGCTTTGCAAGGCATCATACAACCAATGTCCCTCCCTGAAAATGCGGGAACTTTTCGTCTAGGATTCCAACCCACAGCCGCAGACATAAGAAGATCCAAGAAGCTGAAACAGAGGGCATGGGCCCTCCCAAAACTAGTCCCACGTCTCTCCAGGTCATTTTTCAAGGAGGGAACCAGAAAATGACCAGCGACGGTGATTCCCAAGGATAATGTTATCCCTGATAAGGAGTTGATAGAAAGATTTGAGCAGTTGTTCAATGAGGTGAACATGTTAGAACTCGGTAAGGGTCCTAGCCATGCAGAAATACAGTTTATCAGGTCAAAAGCGAAGATTAATAATTGGAAGGCTACTCCTCTCCCTACCCGGAGGGAGCCTTGGCAGTCTGCATTGATTTTTCTTTAAGTTTGTATGGATTATTTTGGGGTTGTAATCCGAATTTCAGTTTGTTTTAAGTGTGCATACCTTGTTATCTTCCATTTTAATAAAATGCAACTTCTTCTTGTTTTTCACTCCTGATAAATTTTTTATTTTGTTTTCTTCTTTTCTTTTTTGTACAGTTCCATTTACGCCGGTTCTAATGATATGATGTGCATAAGGAATCCTCAACCCAGTCTAAGAAATCAATCTGAGATAATAGTTCAAGAGGTTGAGCGTGATTACGAGTCAGATCTTGACGAAGATGAGGCTTTCGAGGAGATTAGTAAAGAATTAAGTCACTTTGAGGAAAAACCTAAGCCTAATTTGAACGATACCGAAGCCATCAATTTAGGGGACATGGGTAACATCAGATAGACTAAAATAGCATCCATCTCGAACCCAAAACTTGGAAAGAATTAATCGAAATGCTCATGGAATACAAAGATGTGTTTGCATGGTCGTATGATGACATGTCAGGTTTAAGCGCTGATCTAGTGGTTCACAAATTGCCCACTGATCCGACATTCCCTCATGTCAAGCAAAAATTGAGAAAATTCAAAACTAACATGAGTGTGAAGATTAAGGAAGAAATAACCAAGTAGCTAGATGTGAAGGTTATTCGAGTCACTCGATATCCAGAATGGTTGGCCAATGTAGTGTCAGTACCAAAGAAGGATTGCAAGATCAGAGTATGCGTGGATTACGGCAATCTGAACAAAGCCAGCCCAAAGGATAACTTCCCATGACCCAATATCCACATCCTGATTGATAATTGTGCAAGGCGTGAGATTGGATCTTTCGTGGATTGCTATGCTGGGTATCATCAGATTCTGATGGATGAAGAAGATGTAGAGAAGACGACATTCATCACGCCGTGGGGAACTTATTTCTACAGAGTAATGCCATTTGGTTTGAAGAATGCTGGGGCAACATACATGTGAGCAATGACCACTGTATTCCATGATATGATTCACAAAGAGATTGAGGTATACGTGGATGATGTAATCATCAAGTCAAAGCAGCAGGCCGACCACGTCGGAGATTTGAGGAAGTTCTTTCAGAGGCTTCACAGGTACAACATTAAACTCAACCCTGCCAAATGTGCATTTGGAGTTCCATCCGGAAAGCTGTTAGGATCTATAGTCAGTCAGTGAGGCATTGAGTTGGATCCGTCTAAAATCAAGGCCATCCAAGAATTGCCGCCTTCGAAAAACAAGACCAAAGTGATGAGTCTTTTGGGAAGGTTGAACTACATCAGCAGGTTTATTGCTTAGCTCACCTTAACTTGTGAACCTATTTTTAGGTTATTGAAGAAGGACGCCCCGGTCAAATGGACTGAAGAATGTCAAGAGGCGTTTGATAAGATAAAGGGGTATTTGTTAAGTCCACCTGTGTTGGTCTCACCTAAACCAGGAAGACCTTTGATCCTTTATGTGATAGTTTTAGAAAATTCATTTGGCTGTGTACTGGGGCAGCACAACGTCACCAGCAGGAAAGAACAAGTCATCTACTATCTTAGCAAGAAGTTCATGGTTTATGAGGTTAAGTACACTCACCTTGAGAAGACATGTTGTGCCCTAACTTGGGTAGCTCAAAAATTGAAACATTATTTGTCATCTTACACTACTTACCTCATCTCCCGCTTGGAGTTTTTGAAGTATATCTTTCAAAAGCCTACGCCCACAGGGAGACTTGCAAAGTGGCAGATTTTACTCACAGAGTTTGACATTGTGTATGTGACAAGGACTGCATTGAAAGCATAAGCATTGGCTGATCACTTGGCCGAGAACCCGGTCGATGAAGAATATGAGCCATTGAAGACTTATTTTCCCGATGAAGAGACGATGCATATTGATGAGCTAGAACTAACTAAAAAACCAGGATGGAAACTGTACTTTGATGGGGTTGCAAACATGAAAGGAGTTGGAATAGGGGATGTACTTATTTCCGAAACAGGACATCACTATCCCATCACGGCTCAGCTTCGATTCTATTGTACTAACAACATGGTCTATTATAAGGCATGTATTTTGGATTTATGGTTAGCTGCGGACATGGATATCCAGGACGTTTTGGTCTTGGGAGACTCAGACCTCCTAGTACATCAAATTCAAGGAGAATGGGAAACATGGGATCTAAAATTCATACCGTATCGACAATGTTTGCATGATCTATGTCAACAGTTTCGATCGGTGGAGTTTAGGCACATACCAAGAGTCCATAACGAAGTTGCCGATGCTTTAGCTACCCTAGCCTCAATGCTACATCATCCGGACAAAGCTTACGTTGACCCATTACATATTCAGGTCCACGATCTGCACGCTTATTGTAATGTAATAGAGGAAAAGCTTGATGGTAAACAATGGTTCCATAATATCAAGGAATACATCATAATGGGGATATCTCCGGTGCAAGCCAGGGGGATCAGAAGAGAACAATATGGCAGTTGGCGAGTGGATTTTTCCTCAGTGGAGGGATTTTTTATAAAGAACACCGGACCTTGGTTTATTGAGATGCATAGATGCTAAAGAAGCCATGACTGTCATGTCCGAAATACATTCTGGAGTTTGCGGACCGCACATGAGCAGATATGTATTGGAAAAGAGGATCCTTCGGGCAGGGTA
Organism: Nicotiana glauca; assembly: GCA_026770625.1. Classification (NCBI taxonomy): domain Eukaryota; kingdom Viridiplantae; phylum Streptophyta; class Magnoliopsida; order Solanales; family Solanaceae; genus Nicotiana; species Nicotiana glauca. The sequence goes on along the minus strand of MU779060.1, from coordinate 91,216 downwards.
TTATTGGCTCACCATGGATCGAGATTGTATTAACTTCGTGCACAAATGTCACCAATGTTAGATACACGGGGATTTGATTCATTCTCCACCATCAAAATTGCACACAATGTCGGCACCATGGCCCTTCGTTGCTTGGGGCATGGATGTCATTGGGCCCATTGAGCCAGCAGCATCCAACAGACACAGGTTCATTCTGGTAGCCATTGATTATTTTACCAAATGGGTTGAGGCTAAAACTTTCAAGTTTGTAACCAAGAAAGCAGTGGTTGATTCTGTGCATTCAAATATCATCTGCCGGTTTGGAATCCCAAATGTAATCATCACAGATAATGGTGCTAATCTTAATAGCAATTTGATGAAAGAAGTATGTCAGCAGTTTAAGGTCACACATCGCAATTCTACCCCATATCGACCTAAAGCGAATGGAGCAGTTGAAGCAGCCAACAAGAACATAAAGAAAATACTGAGGAAAGTGGTAGAAAGTTCCAGGCAATGGCATGAGAAGTTACCATTTGCGTAATTGGGTTATCGCACTACTTCTCGTACTTCAGTAGGTGCAAATCCTTACATGTTAGTATACGGCACTGAAGCAGTGATCCCGGCAGAAGTCAAAATCACGTCTCTTCGGATTGTCGCCGAGGCTGAGATTGATGATGATGAGTGGGCCAAAACCCGTTTGGAGCAGTTGAATTTAATTGATGAAAAAAGATTGACAGCGGTATGTCATGGCCAATTATATCAAAAGAGGATGGCAAGAGTGTATAACAAGAAGGTGCATCCCAGGAGGTTTGAAGTGGGGCAGCAAGTGTTGAAACGGATCTTTCCACATCAGGCTGAAGCAAAGGGCAAGTTCGCCCCGAACTGGCAAGGACCGTTCGTTGTGACCAGAGTATTGTCCAATGGCACTTTGTGTTTAACATATATTAAAGGAAAATGCATAGATATGGCTATAAATTCCGATGCATTCAAGATACATTATGTATGATTTTTTAATAAAATCATTGATTGTTTATACTTGGCACTATCTCGAAGGTTGAAATGACGAAGGCAATTTGTTTTGGAATCAATAACCAAGAAGAAAGGAAAAAGGAAGAAAGAAAAGAAAAATAAAAATGTAAAGAAAAGGAAAATAGAAAAGAAAAATAAATGAAAAGAAAACTTGTAACAACAAGGAATCCTGGTGAACTACGTTTGACCTGATTCCTCTTAAGGATACATAGGCAGCTTCACGGCTCGGTCATAGGAAAGTAAAACTCAAAGGTCCCCCAAGCAAGAAACTGGGGCAGAAGTTATGTTTAAAATGAGAAGGTTCCAAAAGTTGTAATTCTAACCCATTGGATTTGGTTTGAACTTTTCAATATCCTTTTCTTTCCAAATCGATCCAAGAACCCATATCAATATCTAAAGAAAGACCTCCCGATCAGTCTTTGAGAGGTGCCAAGTCGAGCAAGTGTAGATAATGCATATAGGGGCAATACTCCAGGTTCAAGCAAGAAAAATGAAAAAATGAGAGAGTCTTATTAGTGAAAACCCGCAAGGGCACTGTAAGGCGATATAAGTTGAAAGAAGACCAAAAATGAGAAAGTCTTGTTAGTGAAAACCCGCAAGGGCACTGTAAAGTGATGTAAGTTGAGAGAAGTCCAAAAAATGAGAGAGTGTTATTGGTGAAAACCTTCACAGGCACCATAAGGTAACAAAGAACTGAGAAAGGAATGGACAAGTTAGGGTTGACGGCAGAAATCCGTCGAGGCAGCAAGAAGAACAAAGATAGAAATGGATCGTGAGAATTTTGAGGCAGGAGCAAGACAGCTGGAAATCAATTGAACTGAATAAACTGGGTTGACTAATCCGAGATGCACAACGTGATCATTGGGATCGATTATCCCATTCAGATAAGTCCTTGTTCTCTTCTAAAGGAAGATTTTCTCTTTTATTCTCATTTTTTGAAATCATCGCATTTCTTTTCTTTTGGTTAAGGCTTTTACAATAATAAATTGATTCTAACAAACAAGAAGGAACTTCAACGCTTACTACCAGTTTCCAACATGGTGCAAGGCGAAGTGTGGTTAGGACAGGCCGGCGATGATATGATGAGACATGAAAGGCGTCATTGGAAATTCAAATGATGAATGGTCTAAGATTCCGTGAAGGGAATGGGGATCAGATAAGAAAGGCCAGGAGCGAAAAGCAACAACTTTGAAGTTTGGGGATAAGGGTTAGTCAGAGGGTCGGAAATTATCTACCGATGTCAAGGCAGTCGGACAAAACCAAGTATGGAAAGGAGAGAAGGGAAAAACCATCCCCAACAGGAATATCACATCCAATCACCACACTTTAAACTGACCAACTTTTTCTTTGTGTTTGAAACAAGGACAGGAAGTGTTGTTGATAGCGGAGGAAATTTCCCGCAGGAAAAAGAGAAACGTACACACAGAGTGGGGAAAATGGGCATGATTCGGGATTCATGTGAGGAACAAAGGTCGGGAAGATGTCGGTTCATGAGCAATGCAACAAATAGAGTACATTGGGTCCAAACGAAAAAACGATATTTTAGGGATACGGATGACAGAGAAAGTGGTTAGTCAATAAACAGGCAAGATCTTCGAGTGAAAATCAGTGGTCACGGGAAATATATGGGGTCGGATAAGCAGACTATAAATAATAGTTGGGAAGTCTGTAACTAAGGAGTAGTCAGAAGGTTGGAAGTTTTCACCGAGCTCAAGACAGTCGGATGAAGCAGAGCATGGAAAGGATCGAAGAAAAAATCATCCCCAGCAAGAGTACAACCAACCTACACATTTTAAACTGAAGAGATTTTCTATGATTGAAACAGGGGCAGAAAATCCCGGTTTGTTTCGGAGAAATCCACCACAAGGAAACGTAAGCACCAAACTGAATAGGGAAGACAACTAAAGTTTTAAGAAAAAGAAGTTTTGAAGGGAGACAACTCAAGTTTCAAGAGGGAGAAAGTCAACTTAAGTTTTAAGGGAAGCAGTTTTGAAGGAAGACAATTCAAGTATCAAGGAAAAATGGTTGAAAATGCGAGGGAGAACAATTTCAAAGAAGGCTGTTTGAAAGTTTTGAAGTCAGGAGCCCGCCTGGAGAACAGAGATGTAATGGTAAAAGTTGAAGTCAGGAGCCCGCCTGGAGAATAGAGGTGTAATGGTAAAAGTAGTGAAGTCAGGAGCCCGCCTGGAGAACAAAGGTGTAATGGTAAGAGTTGAAGTCAGAATCCCGCCTAGAGAACAGAGGTGTAATAGTAAAAGTTGAAGTCAGGACCCTGCCTGGAGAACAGAGGTGTAACTGTTAAAGTTGTGAAGTCAGGAGCCCGCCTGGAGAACAGAGGTGTAGTTGTTAAAGTTGTGAAGTCAGGAGCCCGCCTGGAGAACAGAGGTGTAGTTGTAAAAGTTTTGAAGTCAGGAGCCCACCTGGAGAACAGAGGTGTAGTTTTAAAAGTTTTGAAGTTAGGAACCCGCCTGAACAACAAAGGTGTAGTTTTTGAAGTTAGTGAAGTCAGGAGCCTGCCTGGAGAACGGAGGTGTAATTGTTAAAGTAGTTGAAGTCAGGAACCCGCCTGGAGAACAGAGGTGTAGTTTTTGAAATTAGTGAAGTCAGGAGCCCGCCTGGAGAACAGAGGTGCAATTTTTAAAGTAGTTGAAGTCAGGAGCCCGCCTAAAGAACATAGGTGTAATTGTTAGAGTTACTAAGTAGTGAATTCAGGAGCCCGCATGGAGAATAGAGGTGTAATTTTAAAGTAGTTGAAGTTAGGAGCCCGCCTGAAGAACAGAGGTGTAATTGTTAAAGTTACGAAGTAGTGAAGTCAGGAGCCGCCTGGAGAACAGAGGTGTAATTTGTAAAAGTTAAAGTCAGGAGCCCGCCTGGAGAACAGAGGTGTAATTGTAAAAGTCAAGAAATAGTGAAGTCAGGAGCCCGCCTAGAGAACAGAGGTGTACATTTTAGAGTTTTGAAGTCAGGAGCCCGCCTGGGGAGCGGAGAAATACAATTCAAGTCAAGAAATCGAAGCAAGGCATTAACAAAGGAATTGCTACAAGAGAATACAAGACAACAAGGCAGCAAGAAACACAAGAGCTAGTTTGAAGGTTTAGATAGGATTTTGCAATTCATAAACTATAGTTTAGTCTAGCTTCTTATTTTCTTTTAGCATGGTGTAATACGGAGGTCAGTAAGTAGCAGCAGCAGCAACAGCAGTAAACACATCTTCATGGTAGTCCCAGCTACCAAAACTTCTTGAACTACATTGACCTGATTCCTTTTTAGCCAATGATATGTTGGAGACCTTTGAAGCAGAGGTTCGGTCAAATCTTTCGAAAAATGCTTCACACGGAGCATTCGAATGGGCAAAAATTGCTCGTATCCACTCACTTTATCTTTGCAAGAAAACTCTTCATGTTTTCGAACAAAGAGGGTCAGCTGTGAGCATGTGATCTTTTGCCTCATAGGAATTACTCCCACAAAAATCAAAACAAAATATTTGTTTTTATTGTGTGCAATTTTTGTGAATTTTCGTGATATTTTTGTTATTGTTTGCATTTGTGCGTGCACGTTTATTTGAGCAAATTAATGAAAAAATACAAAAACAAGTTAAATTTGCATTTTAGGATTTAATTTTACAATTGGGGTTAATTAAGCATGTGTTTTTTTTACAAAAAATGAAAAGAAATCACAAAAAATAACATAACTTCGCATTTTACTGTTTAAATGTCAAATTGTGTAATTTTCTTCTAAAATTAGTATTTAGTTATTTTGTGAAAATTACTATTTAGAGTTAATTAGTATTTAGGATAATTTGATCAAGAATTAATCTAGGTTTATATTTTTTAGCTAGAATTTTAGGAAATAAAAGAATTAGAAAAAATAAGATTGGGCCATTGTTAATTTAAATCAACCAGCCCAAACCAAATATGCACCAGCCCAATACCCGTCCCAACCCAGCCTGCCACCAGCGAAACCAAACAACGTCGTTTGGGCGTGATTTGATCTAAACCATTCGTTTCATTTTGATCCAAAGACATCCTCATAACCCGGTCCACGCCCGACCCATTCCCATCCAGGACCGATCCGGTCTCAAAGACGTCTAAACGACGCTGTCTCGTTTAATCAAATGATCAAGGTCGTTGATCTTAATTGATCTAATGGCCTGGATTCGTTCCACCCCTATATATATATATTTCCAAATAGACCCCCCCCCCCTCCTCAAGCCAAACCCCCTTCCTCCGTCTTTAACCTTCAGAGACAAAACATAACGCCACCGCCCGCCACCACGTCAAAAATCACCTACGGCAGTGGTCGGCATCCAAACAACCCCAAAATTATACCATCGATTCACCTTGACCTCCCCATCCCTGATCCACCCTCATCTTTCTTTGAATCCTAGCCTATCTCCTCGAATAACCAAAAACCTAATAGCCTCTCCACCGCGTCCGGCGACACCACCTCTGATGGCCGCCAAAGTTACTCCCCTGAATCCCCTTGACTTCCTCTTGCCCAATCACTAACCACCTTGCCCCGAATCGACCCAGAACCCGTCGAATATCAGTTTAAATCCAGGAACCCTAGCGCCGCCACAAAATCCCCTGGTGGCGGCGCCACACCCAATCAATACCAAAAATACATCTTATAACCAAATCATCACCCGCGTCCCAAAGCCATACTCAGTTTCCCTCAAATGATTGTTCGAACTTCTCAGAAATGAACCCTAAAATCCAAAACTCCAAAACATTGAGTTCATGAAGGTTTGAGGTCGAGATCGACCTTAGTCGGATGTTCTCATTTGGGAACACTCGATTAAGGACAATCCCGGCCGCAAATTCAATGAAAATAGAAGTTTAATTCGTGGCAGTGTTGGAGCATTAAGAGGTAAGTTTCGTGATTAGTTATCCCATCATTTTGTATTTTTATCTCTTCTACTCCTTTCTTCCATTTTTATTTGGAACGTTTATTTGGTTAATTTGTTCTAGGATTTTTCATTTTAGATTTTCCAATTTGTAGATTGTTTGTTTTGTCTAGTTTGACCAATGATCTAGGCTCACATAATAGTAGTTTTGAACTAATTCGTGCCAGTCTCACTGAAAGATGAATTGGTTCTGATTTTAGTTTTAAGATCAATTAGGCGGACTATGATGATCTCGTATTGTATAAAGGACTTAATAGCCTAAATTCATGGATACTTGGAACTTTTAGAGAGTCAATGAGATTTCAGGGGTTAGTGTGGAATTAAAACCTGAAAACGGCTCAGTCTAAGTGGTATACCAGCACTGGTTGTCAGGGCACGCCTGGATTAAAATACAGGCTGCCCATACCAGTTGAATTTAATAAGGGAAAAAGGAATTAAAGGTGGAATTGACAGTCAGTAGTGGAAAACCAGAGAATAACATAGGGGTAAACATTTTCTTAATGAGTTTAGTGCTACCATGAGTTGGAAAAGGTTTGAGGAATTCTTTAAATACACCCACACACATCTTGATTAAGGGACCGGGAGAGAAAGATAGAGACATAAGAATACACTGGAGAACACATAGAAAGAGAGGAAATTTCGATTGATAGCTTAATAGATAACACACATTGAAAAGCTGGAAAAAAAGCTACTGTTCTATTGGAAAGTTTTCTTTGGTATTGATTCCTAAATTTGTAAGGTTAAAACACATTTTTTTTATTCTTTTTTTGATAGTTAACCTGGAGTGATATTGGTTTTGGAAGGGTTGTTGGCTCAATTTGTTGAGTACTGCTAGTCCATTGAGCTTTTTCAAGTTGGTCTCATCATTTTCCATTGTTGAATCTGGGAGGTTTTGTTACTGCTGTTGTGAACCTGTTGTTCTTACCTTCTGCTTCTACTACCTTCTCTTTCCAGGTACATATCCCTAATTCTAGACATGTAGGAAGGATTCATCTGTTTCGAAGAAATGAAGAGTTTTATGCTTGACATATGTTTTCCCTCTGTTTTCTTCTTTATTATTTTGATTTGTTCAGTTACGTATCTTGTTTTGGGTATGTTGAATATTGATATCCCATGAACATTTGAAACTCATTTAAATCTGTATTCAGGACTCTTATTTACACTTGCTGACTTTGGTCAGTATTGAAATGTTACTAATGAGTATGAATGGCTGCATTGTTGTCACATTAATATAGGAACATATAGTTTAATAGAATTGCCCAGAAATGTATAAAGTTATCCTGGAAGGTGTTTGTCCAAGCCATTGTTTTGCCTCCTCAATAAAATAAGAACTCGTTTCTTTACAGGAAAATTTGATTCATCAGGTTTGACCTGAATGTGCCGTATACGGTTAATTTGGAATTATAATTTTTTCTAAGTCTTAAAGCTAAGTGATAAGTGATTTTGTGCAAAAGTTTGTTAGCACATTAAGAGCCATTTTAGTAGTATTAAAGTCGAGCTATTTGTCATTTTGATCTGGGTGTAGAGATTCGACGACTAACATGTTCATTTAGTCGTAAAGTTCCAATAGATGCCTACTCACAAGTATTTCACTAACAGTGCATGAAACTGTTGGAAGCTAAAGGGTTTGAATAATTGCCTACTTAGTTCAAATCAGGCCTTTGATGTTAATTAATTCCACTGTTGATGTGGTTCATGGACTTGTGATGCATGGATATTCTTTATGTTTTTATCCTATTTAAATTACAAATTGGTGCTTTTAGGATTCGATGTCAAGTCCCCTACCTTAAAATGCACATAAAATGCTTTCTGGAGTTTGGGCTTATCCTTGGGTCCAAATGAAACAACTCCCTTCAAATGTAATTGAGACTAAGTTAGCCAAATTGGGCTTGGACGTAATTTGCTGAAGGGGTTCAACTCCTATAGTTCCCAATGATTTCTTGAGCTTTTGGGGCCTCTTTGTAGGTTAAATTGGATTCTAAAAAATGAAATAAATAGCTTTCTTTGTTTTCAATCTTCCACTCGAAATTGCAGCTTTAATTAGCGTTAATTGATATTTCATTAACTTATTAACTGTTATTGGGACTCTAGTTGAAATAAATTGAGGTGAGCTGTATTTGATAGCAATTAGTTTATGGCCCTCTAAGACATAGGTTGAATTTCTCTCTTAAAATTAGAATCGGGGCGCGCCATGCCAAACAAAAATGACAATTGCATGGCCCTCACTTTATTTATTCTTGAACTGATCCTTAGATTCCGAGGCATGACATTTAGCAAATTCTATAGGCCTTGCAAAGTGTAGTTGCTTTAGGCGCGTGTTAATAATATTACTTTCTTGAACTCGGGTGCACATTTATGTGACCCAAATCCAAGTCTCAATGTTAAATAAAATGTGTTACGGACAACGGGTACATTTATGTGACGTGGTTCGAGGCGTGTTTTAACAATGTTGTAATTTCCTTTAAAAATATGAATAAAAGCAGTTAAAAAGTTAAAATTTGCACATAGGTTCATAATTGTTTAAAATCAGATAATTAAGCCGAACATAACAATTGAGCGACTGCGCTAGAACCACGGAATTCGGGAATGCCTAACACCTTCTCTCGGATTAACAGAATTCCTTTGTTCAGATTTCTGGTTCGCGGACTATTAAACAGAGTCATTTTTCCTTGATTCAGGATTCAACCGGTGACTTGGGACACCATAAATCTCCCAAGTGACGACTCTGAATTTTAATAATAATCCCATTTTGATTGTCCTTTAATTGAAAAACTCCATTTATTATACCCTTCATGGGGTGTAGTAGGTAAAAAAGAGGTGTGACAAGTATGATGACCCCTAACTACTTGTTCTTAAGGACACGGTTCAACACAGTGATGCTAACAAGGTCACTATTGGAGATGATGGTGCATTGATGATCCAAGACAAGCTATGTGTGCCCAATATAGATGGTTTACATGAATTGATTCTCTGGGGGGCTCAAAATTTGCGCTACTATATTTATCTGGGTGTCGCAAAGATGTATCAGTACTTAAGGCATCATTATTGGTGGAGGATAATGAAAAAGGACATAGTGAAATATGTAGCTCGATGTCTAAATTGCCAATATGTGAAGTGTGAGCATCAGTGGCCAGGTGGGTTACTTCAGAAGTTAGAGATTCCGAACTAGAAATGGGAGCGGATCACTTGGATTTTATTGTTGGGTTTACATGGACTCAGCGGAAGTTTGATGTAGTTTGGGTAATTGTGGATAGGCTAACCAAGTCAGCTCATTCCATTCCTATGGTGACTACTTATTCTTCCGAGCAGCTGGCTCGAGTTTATATCCGCGAGATTGTCAAATTTCATGGCGTGCCGGTATCTATCATTGTTTCTTTGTATAGATCCACCAAATCGTAGAGTACCTGGTGCTCTACATGATTCTGCTGAGCGCACTTAGTAAAGTAGTAAGTAAATGAGACAAAGGATTTTTACGTGGAAAAATCTCGTACAAGGGGATCAAAAAACCACAACCTACACAGTAAGCTTTTAACTTCACTAACTTGTAATATTACCTATTACAAGCCACTCTACAATACTTCTGATTTAAAAGTATTTACTCAACTAACTTGTGGTACCTTTACCACAAGCCACTTTGTGACTATCCTAGTTACAAAAGGCTTTTACTTACTTGTGGTGTTGTCACCACAAGCCACTTTATAACTCTACGATTAAAATGACTTTTCCTTATGATTAAATCTAGTCACAACATAAACTCAACGAGTTTACGTATTTACAAGAGAATTCCTAATCAATATGCTTCGAAGTAAGCAATTTAGGAGATACAGTAAGTACAATAACAAGGTTACAACTTCAACCAGGACAGCAACAATCAATCTTTTAGGAACTGGTCTGTAGTGGCATTCAACCTTGTTATTCAAGATTGAGAGGATTATTTTTCTATTTTTACAAGAGGCTTGAATAAGAAACAAAAACCTTCCAGTGATGTTTTTGTATAAAGTTCATTTGGTACATCTTGATCACATCACTTGAAATGATGTGATAACTTTGTTTGGTTAGAGAATGAGTGGACTGACAGTGTCGTGTAGTGCGGAAAAAATAGTGTCGTCGGTCACTTTATTTCCATCTGTATCCAAATGACTTTGTACTGCTATGAAGAAACCATAAGAGCATCAGGTCCTTTTTTGGTTCTTAGCTCCTGAAGCTAGCAATTCATCTTTAGCTGAAATTCGTTAATGCTTGTAGCAATCCACGTAGGTCAGATTCCTTATTTGGTTCTTAGCAGTAAGTTTGTTAGATCATCAAAACATCTAGCAAGAGCATTTAAGATCTATCAATCATCTCTTACCGTGGTACACAATTTACATTACGGTTCATGGTAGTCGGGTTGAGTTGAGCACAACATTTCACCCTCAAATAGACGGACAGTTTGAGTGCACTATTCAGATACTAGAGGATATGCTATGCTCGTGTGTGATGGAGTTTGGAGGTTCTTGGGATCAGTTCTTGCGACTTCTAAATTTTGCCTACAATAATAATTGTTAGTTGATCATTTAGATGGTGTCGTATGAGGCTCTATATGGTAGGAGGTATCGTTCTCCAGTGGGTTGGTTTGAGCCGGGCGAGGCTAGTCTATTGGGTACAGACTTGGTTCAGGACACTTTGGAGAAGGTTAAAGTTGTTCAGGATCGACTTCGTACAGCCTAATCTAGACAGAAGAGTTTTACTGATTAGAAGGTTTGCGATATTGCATTCATGGTTGGAGAGTGTTTCTTGCTCCGAGTTTCACCCATGAAGGGTGTTATGAGGTCCGAGAAGAAGATCAAGCTGAGACCAAGGTTCATTGGCTCATTCGAGGTGTTGTAGCGTATTGGGGAGTTTTTTTATGAACTTTCCTTGCCTCCCAACCTAGTAGGAGTCCATCCAGTATTTCATATTTCTATGCTTCGGAAGTAGCACATCGATCCATCTCATGTGTTGGATTACAGCTCAGTCGAGCTGGAAAAGGATTTATTTTATGTTGAGGAACTGATGGCCATTCAGTGAAGGGGTTAGCCTATCGAGGAGGTAACTTCGGAGATCGAGGATGATATGAGTAGCTGTTATCCTCATCTTTTCACCACTTTAGGTATGTCTCTATACTCATTTGAGGACGAATGATTATTTTAAGAGGGGGTGAAGTAACGATCCGGCTGGTCATTTTGAGTGTATTAGCCTTGATCCCCTATTTACTTCTTTCCTTGTATCCTTTTCTGCTTATATGACTTTCCAGAAGGTTTTGGTTGTGGTTTCGGAGTGATTTGGGACACTTAGTCCCTAAAATGAAAGCTTAAGTTCTATGAGTTTGATCGTAGTTGGAACTGTGTGAAGATGACTCTGGAATGGAGTTTCGTTGGTTGCGTTAGCTTCGTTAGGTGATTTTGGACTTAGGAGCATGTCAAGATTGTGAATTGGAAGTATGTAGCTGAATTATGCTTGAAATATCAAAAGTTGACTTTTTGAGACGTTTGATCGGAAGTGGACTTTTGACATCGGGGTCGAATTTTGATTCAGTAGGTCCTTAATGTCGAATGTGACTTGTGTGCAAAATTTGAGGTCAATCGGCTGTGGTTTGATAGGTTTCGGCAACGGTTGTAGAAGTTTGAAGTTTCAAAGTTCATTAAGTGGGATTGGAAGGTGTTCATGTTTTTGTTGTTGTTTGATGTGTTTTGGGGGCTCAACTAAGTTCGTTTGGTGTTTTAGGACTTGTTGGTATCTGTGGTTGAGGTCTCAAGGGCCTCGAGTTGATTTTGGATGGTTAAAGGATCGAATATAAATTTGGAGGAATGGTTGAAACATTGCAGCTTCTGGTATAATCGCACTTGCGGTGGGTTGACTACAGGTGCGAACTCACACAGTCTACAGATGCGTCCATGGTTTGGGTAACAAGTGGTCGCAGGTGCGACACATGGACGCATCTGTGAAAAAAGGAGCACACAAGCGAAGCCGCTCATGCGGAGGAGTGACCACAGAAGCGGGAGCCGAATGGATGAGGACTTTATACAAGCAGACCATTGTCCACATGTAAGCGCATGCAGGTGTGGCCACCTTATCACAAAAGCAGTCCCAGGCCTCTTAAGTCATTTTTGCACCTGCGATGGAATTTTTGCAGGTGCGACTGAGGTCCCGCATGTGCAAAATCACTTGAAGAAAAAGGCTAAGTTCGAGCGTTTTATCTCATTCTTCATTTTGGGACTTTGAGAGCTCGGATTTAGGTGATACTTTGAAGGATTTTTAGAGGGAGTTATTGGGTAACGATTCTTAACTCATTTATGGTTGTATGCCATTAATCTGATTTCATCATTTAATTGAGGATTTAGGTTGAGAAATTTGGGGAAAAGTTGCAAAATTCTTCAACTAAATTTTTGAGTTTTGATTCGAATTTTGATATCGGATTTGGATAATTTTGGTACGACTGAACTTGTGAGTGAATGAGTGTTCATATTTTGTGACTTTTACCCGATTCTGAGATGTGGGCCCAGGTTGATTTTTTGGGGTGAATTTTTAATTTCATGCTTAATCCTTGATTTCATTAATTACATCAGTTTCTTATCGCTATATTTATGGTATGTAATTGCTTTTGGCTACATTTTGGGCCATTCGGAATCGGAAAATTGTGGAAAGGCATTCTTACTAATTGATTGAGCTTGGTTTGAAGTAAGTGGATTGCCAAACCTTGTGTGGGAAAAATCTCCTTAGGATTTGATACTGTTGTGTTATGTGAGCGCCATGTATGTGAGGTGACGAGTGAGGACACGGCAATTATTGTAAAAAAAATTCAATTTTTACTGAGTAGTAACTTGTTTTTATCTTAATTGAGTTATATCAGCATGTGTAGTTATCCTGTTTAGTATAGTATCACATGTGTACGTGCTTTAACTGCTTATTTGAACTTTGTGCAGCATGCCTAGTTGATTTCCTATTTTCCTTGATCTATACCAATCTTAACTATAGAATTCATGCTATTATTTGTTGTATTTATCGGCTTGAGTTGTGTGTTTACTTTTGGGACTACAAGGCGGTACCTCGGGAGATCTCATTGCATCTTTACTTTTGGGACTACGAGATGGTAACTCAAGAGAGATCCCCCTACTATTTTATCCATGTGTATTGTACTGTTATTTTGCTATGTTTTCCTCTTATTAAATTCCAGTCTATTATTATATTGCTATATTCTTCTACTTTATTTATTATATACCAGTTGGCCCTGACCTGGCCTCATCACTACTTGACCGAGATTAGGCTTAGCACTTAGTAGGCACCGTCATGGTGTACTCATGCTACTCTTCTCCACATATTTATATGTAGAGCCATGTACTTTTTATCATCCTTGTCATCAGTGAGTAATTACAGTTTGGAGATTTCAAGGTATATTTGCCACGTCCGTAGGCCTCGGAGTCCCCCCCCCCTCCATTCCCTCCTATGTCACCTTCCTTTCCATATTTTTTCTTAGACTCTGGTGTATAGAGATACTAGCTTTCTTCCGTAGCTCGTGATTTATGGTTTTTCGGGTTTTTGGAACTCTGTATATACTCTAAGTGTTGGTTATTGTACATGCTGAGCGGCATCTTTATCAGTTAGGTAATTATCTATTGCAGTTAATTGTTAAATTTTTGCTTTCATTTTCCTTATTGTGCAAATGTTAGGCTTACCTAGTCGTAGAGACTAGGTGTCATCATGACATCTTGCGAAGGAAGAATTGGGTCGTGACATGTTTGAATCAGTATGGTTTTGGAAATGATCAATTACTTTGGCATATTAAGTTATATAGGTGGCTTGTGGTTGTACTTGCGGGCTTGACAGTCACCGTAATTTGATTGATTTGGGAGGTATTTGATCCAAATGGCCTTGTTATGTGTAAATGGATCCCGAAAGAGTTATGGCGGTTTAGACTATGACTTGATGTTTGTATTTTTTGCGATTATGGGAATTCAGTTGCATGTTGCAATGATTCATCTGAAAAGAGTTAAGTGAAAGGTTTCTAGCTAATAAAGTTTTTGTTTTACTAGTAGCTCGGGTGTTATGATGAAGCTCTTGTATTCTCGCGAGGCAGCACGTTAGGTACAGTTAGCAGCATAGAAATTGGAATTTAAGGATCAAGGGTACGGTTTGGTATTGATGATAATGTCACGAGCTCGGAGGAGCAGGGGAGGATTTCAGATGTTCAGAGTATGATGGCATCATTTTCAAGCAGCCTGAGGATGGTGTGTTTTGTGGTAGAGTATTGGGTATTGAAATGTGGATGCTTGGCCAGTATTATAGAAATAGTATAGTTGATGTCCATTAATGTTCAAATTTTACAACTTGGTGCAGAAGGTTGTGGGAGTATATCCCACCAGAAGATCGTATATGTGTGATATGTTAGTCATTTGATTGTTAGTGATTTAAAACAAGTATGGAGATTTTGGTATTGTCACCAATGGGAGAGGTTATGACTGAGAGGCACTCTATTTCTCTAGTTGTGGACTGTGGAGTTTGTTTCAGATGACAGCATTTATTATGTGTCATGAATAGGGTCATTGTGGATCCTTGGAAGGTGAGTAGCCCAGTATAGGATGATCGAAATCGGCTTGAGGACCTCTAGCAAACTTAATATGGATGTGTGCTCTACATCAGATGAGGTCAGATGTGTTCATTCAACATATCACTGCTTGGAGGAGTCTTCAGTGTTGGGTAATATTCCTATCATCAGCTATTCTCTGTAATACTCTATTATGCCATATGGATTGGGAGATCCCAACGGTCTGATTATTCGCATGTGTGTTGTGGTCTTGTGTAGCTTATCTTTATTGCACCTTAACCGAGCTCAAGTTTTGTAGCATATGGAGCTACCCGTCTCCCCAGGGTTGAATTTTTGCACTTGGCGTGCTCGTTGTCAATATTCCGGTATTTTTATAGGTATAAGAATTATTTCTTGATGGTTATTTACTTATTCATTGTTATGATTGGATCGGGTGACACTCCACCATGGGTATATTGATTGGATCGGGTTGCACACCACAACGGTGTCATGTTTGGATCGAATTGCATGTCGCAACGGTATCATGTGTGGATCGGGTTGCATTTTCTGAGGATGGTTCATAGCATATGTTCGACCATATTATTCGTTACGCGGGACGAGTAGTTCTTTTTTCCAGAGTTTTTTTTCCTTATGTATCACATTCGAGTTTGTAGCTTGTTGGTGTATTGATGGCATCATATGAGATTTTGGTAGTGTTGATGTGGCTAATTGCCCGAGCAGCGTGTACTGGTGGGACGAGATTATTGGACCTGAAATTAGTGTAATCAGATTTATATAAGGAATATTAAACAGAAAATATTGTTATTCAATTCAGAATGAGGTAATGGTTCTTGTCAGGAGAAGAGACTCCACGATTTGTTGACTTGGAAGATGATTATGAGTTTTTACACATCTCTTCCGTCGTGGAAGTATTGTGAGGAATGAACCTTGCTTATATGTGTTATGAAGTATATTACGGGTGTCGGATCAGTGAATTTATTGTTATTCTTGGGAGTGGTTAACTTGGGCAAATGACTTAGACCTCGTTTGGCCATACATTTTGGCAATGTTTTTTTCAAAAAAAAATTTAAAAACATTGTTTGTTCATAGATTAATGATCTATTTTTGAAAATTTTCTGAAACTATTTTTCAAGTTCCCAAAATCTAGTTTAAGGTAGATTTTGGGTGAAACTTGTTCTTCCACTGACAGAACTTCAAATTTTTTTCCAATAAAATGCATGTCCAAACATAATTTCAACTTCCAAAAATTATTTTTCAAAACTACTTCAAAAATTATTTTTTCAACTTTCAATTTAATCTATGTCCAAATGCTAGCTTATACAGTACGTTGTGTGATGTCGGCATGGGTGCATGATCATGTGTGGGTGCAGCGTGTGGAGATTAAAATGGTATTCGTATGTAGAATAAGGTGTAGTAGAGGAATTCAGAGGTTGGAATTTGGTTCTAAGGCTTATTGACTAAATAAAAAGGGAGAATCTTCAAACCGGCTCGAGCTAATGTGCTCAACTGGGTAGTAATGGCATGGGTAGGTGCACAAGGTGTTGAATAGTGATTTTGAGGCAACTCCGGAGCATTTCTTAGCACGTTCGAGGACGAACGTATGTTTAAGTGGGGAGTATGTAATGACCCAACTAGTTATTTTAATCTCTAACGCATTGTTCAGCGGTTTGAGGCCTTCAATACCTTTATTTCATTTTTTATGACTTATACGTGTGGTCAGAATCGAATTTCGGGAAGTTCAGAGTTGATCCGAATGGAAAATTCTAATTCAGGAAGCTTTAAGTTGGAAGAATTGATTAAGGTCTGATTTTTGAGTAAACGACCTCAAAATCAGGAAAGTTTCAATAGCTTCATATGGCAATTTCTGACTTAGTCATATATCTGGATTTGGATTTGGAAGTCTGTAGGAAAATTCGGCATATTTTGGCAAAAAGTTAGAAAGTTGAAGTTTTAAAATATTCATAAATTTGACCGGAAGTTGACTTGGTCGATATCGAGTTGGTATTTCGATTCCGAAAATTAAATTAGGTCCATTATGTCATTTATAACTTGTGTGCAAAATTTGAAGTCATTCCGGATTGATTTGATATGCTTCGGCTCAAGTTATAATGCTTGAAAATTTCATAACTCATTATTCTATTCGAGGCATGATTCGTAGTTTCGGTGTTGTTTGATGTGATTTGAGGCCTCGACTAAGTTTGTATCATAATTTGGGACTTGTTGGTATGATTTGACAGGGTTCTGAGGGGCTTGGGTGTATTTTGGATCATTGGTTGAGAGATTAGTAAAGTTAAAAATTTTAGAGTTTGACCATGGACAGTATTGGGTCAAGATAACTTATTTTCAGTATTTTGAGTGCTCGATCAGGTCTGTAGAATGTTTTATGACTGAAATCCATATGTGGTTTGCATCCGGTAGGTTCCGGATGAGTTTCGGGGTGGTTTCGGAAAAGTTTGGATTTGTTGGTTTCTGGTGAGGCACTATTCATTCGCAATTGTGAACACTGTACATCGCAATTGCAAACACTATTCATTGGAGTTTATTGTTCATATGCAAATGTGAAGTTTTTGTCCGCAAATGCAAACCTGGGCAGAAGACTTAAGGATCGAAACTTGTCATTTTCCATTTTTGTTTTTGATTTTGGAGCTTGGGTTTTGGGCGATTTTGAGGAGTTCTTCACGAATTTGACCTGGGGTACATGTTCTATATCCGAAAGTGAATATATTTCAAGATTTCATGGTTATATTCACCAATTATTACTCAATCAATTGGAAGAAAATGATATTTTTGGCAAATATTTTCAAAAAAAAAATAGAGATTTTCATGTCAATTTGTTGTCGGAATGTGATAAAATTGGTATGGTTGAACTCGTATCGGAATGAGTTATCAAATTTTGTATGTTTTGTTGGGTTCCGAGCACACAGGCTCGGGGGTTGACTTTATTGACTTTTCGAGCAGAGTTGAAAATTATTATAAATTGATTTATTACGAGTATTAGAGTATATTTTTATTGGTTTGCATATTTGTTTGATAGTTTTGGATCGTTTGGCCTTAAATTGAAGAGTTAGGGAGGTGTTGGAGCTGGGTTTGGAACTTCGGAGCGAGGTAAGTGTGATGACCCCAGACCCAAAGGGTCATCACTATTTTCTTATCCATTCCGAGCTTCCGAGGCCTTGAAAACCTCATTTATAGTCCCCTTGATTTGCATGTGCAGTCCGTACGCGTAGCTGAAAGCTCAAATATGAAATTTCGTGAAAATTTGCTAAGTTTTGATATTAAAATGAATAAATTTGACTTCGGTCAATATTTTGAGTAAACGGGCCCGGACCCGTAAATTTAGAATCTCGGAAGGTCCGTAGAAAAATATGGGACTTGGGCGTATGCCTGGAATCGAATTCTGAGGTCCCAGGCCCGAGAAATGAATTTTTGAGTAAAATTATTTTCTGAAAATATTTAAGGAAAATAAAAATTTATTTGAATGTGATGGTATCGGGCCCGTATTTTGGTTTCGGCGCCTGGTACAGGTCTTATATATTATTTAAGTGCTTCCTATAAAGTTTGGTTGAAAACGGACGTCGTTTGACGTGTTTCGGGCTTTAAAATGAAAATTTTGAAGTTTTATGAAAATTGAAGAAAATCATGGATTTTAAGGCTTAATTCATTGCTTGTGATGTTATTTTGGAGATTTGATCGCACGGTTAAGTTCGTAGGATATTTTTGAGTTAGTATGCATGTTTGATTTGGACCCCCGAGGGATCGGGTGAGTTTTGGATAGGCCGCGAGTGCATTTTTTATCCTTGAAAGTGGCTGGCGTGAACAGACCTGCAGGCTTCGCATGACTCGTAAATGCGAAGTTAGCCCAAGTCTGCCAATTCTCGCAAATGTGAAAAATCCCAGGCCTGCCTAGTTTCGCAAATGCAAAGTTCCTCATCACAAATGCGAAGTGAGGGGCTCGCAAATGCGAGACCATATTCGCAAATGCAAAGGTCTCCTATAAGGCCTGGCTTCGCAAATGCGAATCAGAGTTCGCAATTCCCACATTTTGGTCGGGGTTTGCAATTGCGAACCCCTGTTCGCAATTGCGACATCAGAGACTCATCAAATTCATACTTAGTCGAATTTCCACCATTTTTTACCATTTTTCCAAGACCCAAACCCCATAGGCGATTTTTCAAGGGCAACACTCTTTCCAAATCATTTGTAAGTCGATTTTTACTTAATTCCTTCAATCATTTACATCATTTAGGATTTGGACCTCGATTTGAGGTCCAATTTTAAAACAAATTATATATTCGGGCTCATAGGTGAATAGGTGAATTTATTTTGGTTCGAACCTCGTATTTTGACCAAGCGGGCCCGGGGTCGATTTTTTTAATTTCGGGCAGAATGTTTAGGAAAATATATTTAGGCATTTGGATTGAATTGTTTAGTACTATTGATGATATTAAATCAATTATTTATAGATACGATTAGATTGGAATCAAATTTGAAAGGAAAAGCGGTGCTTAAGGATTGAGTTGGCCATAGAACTTCGAGATAAGTGTTTGGTCTATCCTTAGCTTGAGGGAATAGGAGTTGAGTCTTATTTGCTACTTGTTAAATTGTCGAGTACGATGTATAGGCATGGTGACGAGCATCTATACATTGGTGTCTAGTATGAACGTGAGTCTTTATATTACGAATATTTGGATTATGCTATATTCTCCATGTCTATATGATGATTTCTGTATATTGTGAAGAGTATGTGAAGAAAATTGTGATATTTAATATTTGAGGAGCGTTGGCTCAAATTATAAGTGAATTACTGAGTAAAAATGAAATAAAGGGTAAGAATCATTGAATTATTCCCTCGCCAATTATTTGTGGAATTTTTTATATATTCCTTGCTGGAAATTTTATTGTATATTATTGAATCCTTATTGGACCCCTATTAATAATTTAGAGTTTATTTTCCTTGCCCCTTAACTGTGATTGTTGTTTGGGTGAGGAAGAGTGGTAAAGTACAAAGTGTGATATCGTTCATTATTTGATAATGTGAGGGAAGCGTGAAAATCATGAAGGTTGATGTCGTGACGTACGATGTGCCATTCCGTACTGATATCTATTGATTAAATTGTGATGAAAGAGAGTAAAAGCACGAAGGGTGATGTCGTGCACAGTTTTATTTTACATTGTTTGGGTGAGGAAGAAAATAAAAGCACAAAGGGTGATGTCGTGCAAATATCGATTCTTTTAATACTTGTTGATTTTATGACTTTGTTGACTCCCTTTTATTTAATGTTGTTACCTCCCCCTAAAATATTCTTTTCCCACATTGACTGGTTGTATCCTGCAACTTCCTTGATGTATGTATATATATATATGTTTGAATTGCACAGGTTTATTTGATGGTCTGGTCCTAGCCTCGTCACTACTTCGTCGGGGTTAGGCTAGGCACTTACCAGCACATGTGGTCGGTTGTGCTGATACTACACTCTGTGCTCTTTTGCACAGATACAAGTTTCGGACAGCAGCAGCAGTAGCGCGGGTGTTAGCATTTCAACTAGCGAGACACTAAGGTAGCCCTGCAGGCGTCCGCAGGCCCATCGTCTCCTCTATCTTTAATTTCGGTCTGTTATCTCATGTATTCTAGACAAACAGTTTTATATTCCTTTCAAACGGTTGTGTTTAGTACTCTTAGTAGTTCGTGAGTAATGTGACACCAATTCTTGGGTAGAGGATTATGTTGATTTTCTGCATTTAATTTAGTCTAATTAACTTAAGTCTTCCGCTCATTTAATTTATTCTGCTGTATTTATATTATTGTTGTTAAATTGTTTAAAGAAGAATTTTGGTAACGAAAGAGATAGATAAGAGTTGGCTTTCCTAGCTCCTATTAGTAGGCGCCATCACGACTCCCGAGGGTGGGAAATTTGGGTCGTGATAAGTTGGTATCAGAGCTCTAGCTTACATAGGTCTCACAACTCACAGACAAGCTTAGTAGAGTCTGAGGGATCGGTATGGAGACGTCTGTATTCATCCCCCAGAGGCTACAGAGTTGGGAAAATTTCACATTTGTTCTTTCGTGTCGTGCAGATTTGTTCCTCAAATGATAATTGAATTTCTACTCTGTTCTTTCGTAGATGTTGAGAACACGCGCTTCCTCATCGACCGCTCATCAGCCCGAGGCCCCAGGAGCAGCTCCTACTAGGGGCAGAGGGCGAGGCAGAGGCCGTACTAGAGGCTGAGGTAGGGGCAGAGCTCAGCCCCGAGCAGCAGCACTAGTGACGGAGCCTCAGATTAACTTCGAGGAGGGGGTTCCAACCCCAGCAGTTCAGGTGGGCCCAGCTCAGGTCCTAAAGGGGTTCATTGCTGCCCCAATTCTTCAGGATGCTCTGGTCCAATTGCTAGGCTTTATGAAGAGTGTTACCCGAGCGAGTTTCCTTTCGGCAGCACCAGCTACATCCTAGGTGAGAGGAGGGACTCAGACTCTTGCTACGCGCACTCCGAAGCCAGTAGCTCCCCAGGTTCAGGTTCAAGTGGTTCAGCCAGCTATGGAAGTTCAGCCAGGTGTAGCAGCTCAGCCCGGCGATGGAGCGGCCATGTCCGCTGATTCTTTGTGGAGGCTGGATAGGTTCACCAAGCTCTTCACTACTACATTCAGCGGTGCAACTACTGAGGATCCCCAGAATTATTTGTATAGTTTTCATAAGGTTCTTCGGAACATGGGGATCGTTGAGACCAATGGAGTTGGTTTTGCTACCGTTCGTCTGTCTAGATCCGCCAAGACTTGGTGGAGGGATTATTGTTTAGCTAGACCAGTCAGTTCGCCTTTATTGACTTGGGAGCAGTTCACTATGTTGTTTCTGGAGAAGTTTCTCCCCCTGACTCAGAGAGAGGCCTTTCGGAGGCAGTTTGAGCGCCTTCAGCAGGGTTCCATAACGGTCACTCAGTATGAGACCAGGTTCATTGCTCTAGCTCGCCATGCTCTTGTCATACTCCCTACCGAGAGAGAGGGTGAGAAGGTTTATTGATGGTCTTATGTTCGTTCGAGGACGAACGGTTGTTTTAGAGGTGGAGAATGTGATGACCCAAAGGGTCATCATTATTTTCTTATCCATTCCGAGCTTTCGAGGCCTAGAAAATCTCATTTATAGTTTCCTTGATTTGCGTGCGTAGTCCGCACACATAGCTGGAAGCTCAAATATGAACTTCCGTGAAAATTTGCTAAGTTTTGATATTAAAAGGAATAAATTTGACTTCGGTCAATATTTTGGGAAAACGGGCTCGAACCCATGAATATACAATCTCGAAAGGTCCGTAGAAAAATATAGGACTTGAGCGTATGCCCGGAATCGAATTCCGAGGTCCCAGGCCCGAGAAATGAATTTTTGAGTAAAATTGTTTTCTGAAAATATTTAAGGAAAACAAAAATGAAAATTTATTTAAAAGTGATGGTATCGGGCTCGTATTTTAGTTCCGGCACCTGGTACAAGTCTTATATATGATTTAAGTGCTTCCTGTAAAGTTTGGTTGAAAACGGACGTCGTTTGACGTGTTTCGGGCTTAAAATGGAAAATTTGAAGTTTTATGAAAATTGAAGAAAATCATGGATTTTAAGGCTTAATTCATTGCTTGTGATGTTATTTTGGCGATTTGATCGCACGGTTAAGTTCGTAGGATGTTTTTGAGTTAGTATGCATGTTTGGTTTGGATCCCCGAGGTCTCGGGTGAGTTTTGGATAGGCCGCGGGTGCATTTTTTATCCTTGAAAGTGGCTGGCGTGAACAAACCTGCAGGCTTCCCATGACTCGCAAATGCGAGTGGCACTTCACAAATGTGAAGTTAGCCCAAGAATTCCAATTCTCGCAAATACGAAGATTTAAGTCGCAAATGCGAAAAATCCCAGGCCTGCCTAGTTTCGCAAATTCAAAGTTCCTCATCACAAATGCGAAGTGAGGGGCTCGCAAATGCGAGACCATGTTCGCAAATGCGAAGGTCTCCTGCAAGGCCTAGCTTCGCAAATGCGAATCAGAGTTCGCAATTCCCACATTCTGGTCGGGGTTCGCAATTGCGAACCCTTGTTCGCAATTGCGACATCAGAGACTCAGCAAATTCATACTTAGTCAAATTTCCATCATTTTTTACCATTTTTCCAAGACCCAAACCCCATAGGCGATTTTTCAAGGACAACACTCCTTCCAAATCATTTGTAAGTCGATTTTTACTTAATTCCTTCAGTCATTTACATCATTTAACATGTTTTCCAACTTAAAATCACTGATTTTCATGGAGGAAATTAGAGTTTTGGGTAGAACCTAGGTTTTTCAAAAATTTAGGATTTGGACCTCGATTTGAGGTCCGATTTTAAAACAAATTATATATTCGTGCTCGTGGGTGAATAGGTGAATTTATTTTGGTTCGAACCTCGTGTTTTGACTAAGCGAGCCCGGGGTCGATTTTTATAATTTCGGGCAGAATGTTTAGGAAAATATATTTAGGCATTTTGATTGGATTGGATTGTTTAGTATTACTGATGATATTAAATCAATTGTGTATAGATACAATTGGATTGGAATCAAATTTGAAAGGAAAAGCGGTGCTTAAGGATTGAGTTGGCCATAGAACTTCGAGGTAAGTGTTTGGTCTAACCCTAGCTTGATGGAATAGGAGTTGAGTCTTATTTGCTACTTGTTAAATTGTCGAGTACAATGTATAGGCATGGTGACAAGTATCTATGCACTGGTGTCTAGTATGACCGGGAGTCTTTATATTACGAATATTTGGATTATGTTATATTCTCCATGTCAAAATGATGATTTCTATATATTGCGAAGAGTATGTGAAGGAAATTGTGATATTTAATATTTGAGGAGCGTTGGCTCAAATTTTAAGTGAATTACTGACTAAGAATGAAAGAAAGAGAAAGAGACATTGAATTATTCCCTCGCCAATTATTTATGGAATTTTTGATATATTCCTTGCTGGAAATTTTATTGTATATTATTGAGTCCTTATTGAACCCCTATTAATAATTTCCAGTTTATTTTGCTTGCCCCTTAATTATGATTGTTGTTTGGGTGAGGAAGAGTGGTAAAGCACGAAGGGTGATGCCGTGCATTGTTGTGATGATCCGGCCCGTCATCACATGAGTTACCGCCTCGTTTCCCTCATCTTATGTTCCTCTATGCTTCATTATCAGTATTTGAGGTGATCGTGTCGAATTGGATTGGTTTTAGATGGAAATGAGACACTTAGTCTACTTAAGGAAAGTAGGTTTTGGAAAAGTCAACTGGAAGTTGATTATTTAGTTAGAGGGCTCGGATGTAATTTTCGGTGATTCGGTTAGCTTCAGGGGATTCTTTGTGACTTAGGAGTGCGACCGGAAGTGACTTCGGAGATTCGGTGAAGAATTAGGCTTGAATTGGCGAAGTTAGAATTTTGGCAAATTCCGGTTGGTAGGTGAGATTTTGATTCGGGGGTTGGAATGGAATTCCGATAGTTGCAGTAGCTTCGTTAGGTGATTTTGGATGTGTGTGCAAAATTTCAGGTCATTCGGAGGTGTTTTGGTTGGATTTTTGATCGAATGCGAGTTTCGGAAGATTTGGATGAACTTAGGCTTGAATTTGATGTAATTTGATGGTTTGGGTGTTAATTATGGTGTTTTGATGATTCGAGCAAGTTTGAATAAGGTGTTGGATCATGTTTGAGCTTTTGGTTGAGGTCCCGGGGGCCCCGGGGTGATTTCGGATGGCTAAACGGGAAGATTTGAACTTAGAATTGCAGCAGAAATATGCAGCAGCTGTGCAGGACAAGTTTTTCCTTCGCGTTTGCAGGTGGTCCATCGCGTTCGCGGAAGGCTATTTTCTGGACCATCATCCGCGTTCGTGTAGGAGGAGCAGCCTGTGCATCGCGTTCGCGATCAATGGGACGCATTCGCGTAGTTTGAGATCCTGAAGCATCGCATTCGTGGGCTGGGAGCCGTGTTCACGTAGAGTTAATTCCTGGTCAATGATTTCTGTTCATCGCGAACGTGGGGGTGTTGACTGCGTTCGCGTAGGGTAAATGGCACCTGGACAGAAGGGTTTTTATATCATTTCATCCACGAAGCATGATCCATTTTCCTCCATTGTTGAGCACCTTGACAGCTTTTTGGTAGAAATTGAAGAGGGTTTCGACGGGAATTGATTGGAGGTAAGTCCTATGGCCTAGAAACATCATTTTATTAAAAAATCAACCTGTAAATTCATGAAAATTTGGGTAAAATTGGAAGAACTAGGGCTTGACTTTTGAAATAAAAATTTGGGATTTGAGGGGGAATTTGAGCTCCGATTTTGGTAAACTTAATATGTATGAACTCGTGGCGAGACGAGGAGTCCGGTGATATGAATTTTGTAATTTTTTGAGAAGTGGGTCCGGGGCTGAGGTTTTGTCAACTTTGTGATTTTTGATATTTTTCGAGTCTTTTCGATTGGGTTATGATTCCTTAGCCTATTGTGACGTATTCCTTGTGTTTTTGATCAGATTCGACGTGCGAGGAGGTCGATTCGAGAGGAAAGGGCATATCGAGCTAGTCTTTTGGCCGGCTAGAGGTGAGTAATGATTTTAATGATGTCCTGAGGTTTTTAGACCCTGAATTTGCACAACTTGGTGCTGTATTGAGATGAGACACGCGTTCAATGACGAACGCGGGATCATTTACTATTGGGGGTTTGATTTGGTCCAGTCCGGATGATATTTTACCGCGTATTTAGCTTTGACTTGTTGTTTTTCGCTATGACTTGGGCTTATTGCCATATTTGAGGCTTATTGCCGACTGTTTGAACTCCTTATGAGCTATCATCACTGTTTCCTCACTATTCAAAATATTATTTGACAAAGTCCATTTGAATTACACTATTTCATGAACTCAGCTATATTTTTACTTAAACTTGGAGTTTTAACTGATATTTGAACTATTGTTTGATCTGGGTACTATTGTTTTACCGATGTCCGAGGGGCTTTTGATTATTTTTGGTCTGATTGAGGCCGAGGGCCATGTGTGAGGATATGATGAGTGATGTGAGGATGCTTTCAGGCCTCGACTGATATGTGAGGAGGCTTTCAGGCCTTGAGCGATATGTGAGGAGGCTTTCCAGCCTCGAATGTATTGTGAGCAGGCTTTCAGGCCTCATATTGATATGTTCAGGGTTTCCGGACTTATTGATAGCGCTTGGGCTATTGGAGCCCCTCCGGAGTCTGCACACCCACAGTGAGCGCTGGTACCCATGTGATTGAGAGTGAGCCCGAGGGCCCGATGTTGTACTGTGTGATTGATACTGATCCGCGAGGCTGATACTGTGCTGAGAGTTGATATTACGACCGAGGGGCAGGTTTCTGAGCATTTCTTACTGGTTGAGAATATTTGGTTTAACTGTTTTGAAAGAGAAATCTTGCTATATTTCACTGGCTTTACTATTTAATTGATTTTACTGCTTGCGATAGCATTATTTGTGCCTTCATGGGATTTTATGTTCTCAGTCGTTATTTATTTTTATTACTCACTGGGTCGGAGTACTAACATTACTCCCTACACCATGCGTGCAGATATAGGCATAGCAGAGTTCGTTCCTGAGCGCTGATTACCTTCCAAACCAGGCGGACTAGGAGTGACGAGGTAGCTGTCGACGTCCACAACCTCGTTTTCTCCCTTATCTTCTGTATTTACATTATCTTCGCACTTTGTTCCTAGTTCCAGACTTGTAGTAATTTAGTAAACTCTGTAATAGCTGGTGACTTGTGACACACCTGATTTTGGGCTGATTCGGGATGGTCTCCATGTTTATCACGTTTTGTCCCGAACTTATGGCTTCATTATCCATGTTTTAGACTTATTCATGCTAAAGAACTATTAAAAATGAGGTGTTATTGTTTTGTTGGCTGGCCTTGTCTTCACGAGAGGCGTCATCACGACCGGGCGGGAGTTGGGTCGTGACAAGTTGGTTTCAGAGCCTAGGTTACTAGGTCTCACGAGTCATGAGCAGGTTTAGTAGAGTCCCGCGAATCAGTATGGAGACGTCTGTATTTATCCTCGAGAGGTTGCAAAACCCTTAGAAAAACTTCGCATTCTTGAAACTCTTGTCGTGCGACTTTGTTGATCCGAGAACTAAACTTCTGTGTTCTATTCTCTCACAGATGGCGAGGACCCGCACTACAGGACGAGATAAATGACCACCAGTACTACCTACTGAGGGCACTATAGGCCGCGGTCATGTTCGTGGTAGAGGCAGAGCCGCGAGGGCAGCACTTGTTGCTCCACCAGTTGCCCCGGCTCAAGTTCAGGCCCCAGCTGCAGACATTCCAGCAGCCCCTGTTCAGGCACCGGCGGTGCCCATTGTGATTCCGGGTCTCCAGGAGACCTTGGCTCAGATACTATCAGTTTGCACTGTCCTAGCCCTGGTAGTTTCAGCCACTACTACAGCAGCTACTTCTCAGGCAGGGGGAGGCAATCAGACCCCCGCTGCTCGTACACCTGAGTAGGTAGTGCAGGGTTTGCAGACATAGGGAGCGGCTCCAGCTCAGTCGGTTGCACCATTTCAGGACTTTGTGGTTCCAGCTATGACAGACGATGAGGAGCGTCTTCTTGAGAGGTTCAGTAGGCTCCAGACTCCAGTTTTCAATGGTGCTCAGGGCGAGGATGCCCAGGGATTTCTTGACAAGTGTCACTGTAGGCTTCGAACGACAGGGATTTTGGAGTCCAGTG
This sequence comes from Nicotiana glauca, assembly GCA_026770625.1. Taxonomy (NCBI): domain Eukaryota; kingdom Viridiplantae; phylum Streptophyta; class Magnoliopsida; order Solanales; family Solanaceae; genus Nicotiana; species Nicotiana glauca. The sequence goes on along the minus strand of MU779060.1, from coordinate 64,022 downwards.
GAGCAGCATCCACCGCATTTCAGTTCACTAGGGCTGCCTTCACATAGTGGGAGGCATATGAGCGGCGTAGGCCGGTAGGTGCAGCATCTTTGTCATGGAAAAATTTCTCCACTATCTTTTTGGAGAAGTGGGTACCACAGTCTCAGAGAGAGGAGCTGTGTAGGCAGTTCGAATGGCTTCGACAGGGAGAGATGACTGTGACCCAGTATGAGGCGAGATTTTCTGAGTTGGCTCATCGTGCCTCCTGGATAGTTTCGACCGATAGAGAGAGGATCAAGAGGTTTGTAGGTGGACTTAACAATCACCTTCATGTTCTAATGACTTGAGAGAGAGTTTTGGGTATTTCCTTTGAAGATGCAGTTAATATTACTCGTGATATTGAGACGGCTCGCCGTCAGGACAGAGAGGAAAGGGAGGCCAAAAGGACTCGAGGTTCTGGTAGCTTCAGTGGTGCTCCGTCCAGGGGTCAGTTCCAGCAGGGCAGAGGTCGTTCATTTAGGCCTCCTCAGTCAGCTCGCTCTGAGTATCGTGGGTCATCTTCCGGCAAGGGTCATCCGGGTTATCAGCAGAGTCAGCCATCTCTTAGTGCTCTTCCGGCACAGGGCTCATCACGAGCTCCATCTATTCAGGGTTCTTCCAGGCCGAGTGCGTCAGCCAGTCACTCTGGCGCACGAGGTTCCCTTCAGTCCCATTCTTCAGTACCCGGGAGCTGTTTTGAGTACGGGGAGTTTGGGCATATGCGGAGGCAGTGTCCTCGGCTTCGTGGTAGTCAGTCTCAACAGAGGGGTCAGCCCTCATCTTCTGGCCCAGTTTCTTTAGCACCCGCCCTGCCAGCTAGGGGTGAGGGTCAAGCAGCCAGGGGCCGCCCCAGAAGGGGAGGCCGAGCAGGTGGTGGTCAGGCTTGCTTCTATGCTCTTCAGGGCCGGTCGGATGCTACTGTTTCGGATGCTGTTATCACAGGTATTATTTCAGTCTTCCACAGGGATGCCACGATTTTATTTGATCCCGGTTCTACCTATTCCTATGTGTCTTTTTATTTTTCTCATCATTTGGGTACAACCCGGTGGTGTCTTGCTTTACTTGTTCATGTATCCACACTGGTAGGCGATACTATTGTGGTAGACCATGTATATCGGTCGTGTTTAGTGACCATCGGGGGTCTGGAGACCCGAGTTGACTTGTTGCTGTTGAGCATGGTAGGTTTTGATGTTATTCTGGGTATGGATTGGTTATCCCCATGCCATGCTATTCTAGACTGTCATGCTAAGACAGTCACGTTGGCTGTTCTGGGTATTCCGAGGATCGAGTGGCGTGGTATGACTGACTATATGCCTAGCAGGGTGATTTCTTTACTAAAGGCCCAGCGGATAGTTGGGAAAGGTTGTCTATCATATTTGGCTTTTGTGAGTGATGTGGGAGCTGAGACTCCTAGTCTTGATATTGTTCCTGTTGTGAGGGAGTTCCCTGATGTGTTCCCTGCAGACCTGTCGGGCATGCCGCTGGACAGGGACATTGATTTTGGTATTGATCTGGTGTCGGGCACTCAGCCCATTTCCATTCCTCCCTATCGTATGGAACCAATAGAGTTGAAAGAGTTGAAGGATCAGCTTTAGGAGCTCCTAGATAAGGGGTTCATTCGACCGAGCGTGTCACTGTGGAGTGCACCAGTTCTATTTGTGAAAAAGAAAGATGGCACAATGAAAATGTGCATTGACTACAGGCAATTGAACAAAGTGACGGTGAAGAATAAGTATCCTCTACCCCGCATTGATGATTTGTTTGACCAGCTTCAGGGAGCGAGGGTGTTCTCTAAGATTGATCTCCGTTCAGGGTATCACCAGCTGAAGATCAAGGATTCAGATATTATGAAGACGGCTTTCATGACTAGATATGGGCACTATGAGTTTCTTGTTATTTCTTTTGGGTTGACTAATGCCCCAGCTGCGTTCATGCACTTGATGAATAGTGTATTTTGTCCATACCGAGATTCGTTCGTGATTGTGTTTATTGATGATACATTGGTGTACTCGCATAGCCAGGAAGAGCACGCTCAACATCTGCGAGTGGTATTACAGAGGTTGAGGGAGGAGAAGCTTTATGCAAAGTTCTCCAAGTGTGAGTTTTGGCTTGGGTCAGTGGCTTTCTTGGGGCACGTGATGTCCAGCGACGGTATTCAGGTCGACCCGAAGAAGATAGAGGTGGTGCAGAGTTGGCCTAGACCGACCTCAGCCACGGAGATTTGTAGTTTCCTTGAATTGGCAGGGTATTATCGCCGATTTGTTCAGGGACTTTCTTCTATCGCATCGCCCTTGACCAATTTGACTCAGAAGGGCGCTCCATTTGTGTGGACGGATGAGTGCGAGGAGAGCTTTCAGAAGCTCAAGACAGCTTTGACCACGGCTCTAGTGTTGGTATTACCATTAGCTTCAGGTTTTTACACTGTGTATTGTGATGCTTCAAGAGTTAGGATCGGATGTGTGTTGATGCAGGAGGTTAGAGTTATTGCATATACTTCTCGTCAGTTGAAGTCCCACGAGAAGAACTACCTTGTACATGATTTGGAGTTGGCTGCTATAGTTCATGCTTTGAATATTTGGAGGCACTATTTTTATGGAGTATCCTATGAGGTATTCACCTATCATCGTAGGCTTCAGCACCTGTACAAGAAAAAAGATCTTAATTTGAGGCAGCGGAGGTGGCTAGAGTTACTCAAGGACTATGATATTACCATTTTATATCACCCGGGGAAGGCCAATATGGTGGCCAATGCTTTGAGCCGGAAGGCGGTCAGTATGGGTAGATTGGCATACATTCCAGTTAGGGAGCGGCCATTTGTAGTTGATGTTCAGGATTTGGCCAATCAGATGGTGAGATTAGATATTTCAGAGCCTAGGCGAGTGTTGGCTTGCATTATTTCTCGGTCTTCTTGGTATGACCGCATCAGAGAGCACCAGTATGATGATCCATATTTGCTTGTCCTTAAGGACAGGGTTCAGCATTATGATGCCAGGGATGTGACTATTGATAGTGATGGCGTGTTGAGGATGTAGGGCCAGATTTGCGTGCCCAATGTGGATGGGCTTCGGGAGTTGATATTAAAGGAGACCCACAGCTCGCGGTATTCCATTCATCCGGGTGCCATGAAGATGTATCAGGATTTGAGGTAGCACTACTGGTGGAGGAAAATAAAGAAAGATATTATGGGTTATGTAGCTCGGTGTCTCAATTGTTAGCAGGTAAAGTACGAGCATTAGAGGTCGGGCGGTGTTCTTCAGCGGATGGTTATTCCTGAGTGGAAGTGGGAGAGGATTACTATGGATTTTGTGAATGGTCTCCCTCGGACTTTGAGGAAGTTTGATTCGGTTTGGGTGATTGTAGATCGGCTGACCAAGTCCGTGCACTTCATTCCAGTATGTACTACCTATTCTTCAGAGAGGCTGGCAGGGATCTTTATCCGGGAGATTGTCCGATTGCATGGGATTCCAGTGTCTATTATCTCATATAGGGGAACTCAGTTCACTTCTTAGTTCTGGAGAGTATTTCAGCGGGAGTTGGGTACACAGGTGGAGTTGAGCACAACATTTCATCCTCAGACGGACGGGCAGTCCAAGCGCACTATTCAGATATTGGAGGACATGTTGCGTGCCTGTGTTATTGACTTCGGGGGTTCATGGGATGAGTTTTTGCCGCTTGCATAGTTTTCCTACAATAACAGCTATCAATCGAGCATTCAGATGGCTCTGTATAAGGCGTTGTATGGGAGGCAGTGTAGATCTCCTATTGGATGGTCCGAGCCCTGCGAGGCTAGGTTATTGGGGACAGAGATGGTTCAGGATGCCTTAGAGAAGGTGAAGTTGATTCAGGAGAGGCTTCGTACAACTCAGTCGCGCCAGAAGAGTTATGCGGATCGGAAGGTTCGAGATGTGTCCTATATGGTAGATGAGAAGGTCTTGCTGAAGGTTTCGCCCTTGAACGGCGTTATGCGGTTTGGAAAGAAAGGGAAGCTGAGTTCGTGGTTCATTGGGCCTTTTGAGATACGTAGAAGGATTGGGGAGGTGGCTTATGAGCTTGCTTTTCCACCCAGCTTGTCTAGCGTGCATCCGGTATTTCATGTATCTTTGCTCCGGAAGTATGTTGGGGACCCGTCTCATGTTTTGGACTACAGCACGGTTCAGTTGTATGATCATTTGACATATGATGTGGAGCTAGTGACTATTTTGGGTCGTCGGGTTCAAAAGTTGAGATCAAAGGATATAGCTTCAGTGAAGGTGCAGCAGAGAGTTCGGCCGTGGAGGAGGCTACTTGGGAGACCAAGCGGGAGATGCGGAGCAGATATCCTCACTTGTTTGAGGCTCCAGGTATGTTTTTTGACCCGCTCGAGGGTGTTTGTTTTAGTTGGGGAGGATGTGACGACTTGGCTCGTCGTCACGTGAGTTACCACCCCGTTTCCCTCATCTTATGTTCCTCTATGCTTCATTATCAGTATTTGAGGTGATCGTGTCGAATTAGATTGGTTTTAGATGGAAATGAGAACTTAGTCTCCTTAAGGAAAGCTTGTTTTGTAAAAGTCAATCGAAAGTTGACTATTTAGTTAGAGGGCTCGGATGTGATTTTCGGAGATTCGTTTAGCTTTGGGGGATGATTTGTGACGTAGGAGTGCGGCCGGAAGTGATTTCGGAGGTCTGGTGTAGAATTAGGCTTGAATTGGCGAACTTAGAATTTTGGCAAATTCCGGTTGGTAGGTGAGATTTTGATCCAGAGGTCGGAATGGAATTCCGACAGTTGCAGTAGTTTCGTTAGGTGATTTTGGATGTGTGTGCGAAGTTTCAGGTCATTCGGAGGTGTTTTGGTTGGGTTTTTGATCGAATGCGAGTCTCGGAAGATTTGGATGAACTTAGTCTTGAATTTGATGCAATTTGATGGTTTGGGTGTTAATTGTGGCGTTTTGATGATTCGAGCAAGTTTGAATAAGGTGTTAGATCATGTTTGAGCTTTTGGTTGAGGTCTCGGGGGCCTCGGGGTGATTTCGGATGGCTAAACGGGAAGATTTGTACTTAGAATTACAGCAGAAATATGCAGCAGCTGTGCAAGCCAAGTTTTGCCTTCGCGTTTGTGGGTGGTCCATCGCGTTCGCGGAAGGCTATTTTCTGGACAATTGCGTTTGCGAGTATGGCTTCGCGTTCGCGTAGAAGGGGCCTGGGGTCCTGCCAAGTTTATTCACCGTGTTTGCAACAATGGGGTCCGCGTTCGCGTAGGAGGAGCAGCTTGTGCATCGCGTTCGCGGTCAATGGGACGCGTTCGCGTAGTTAGAGATCCTGAAGCATCGGGTTCGCAGGCTGGGAGCCGCGTTCGCGCAGATTTAATTCCTGTTCAATGATTTCTGTTCATCGCGAATGTGGGGGTGTTGACCGCGTTCGCGTAGGGTAAATGGCACCTGGACAGAAGGGTTTTTATATCATTTCATCCGCAAAGCTTGGTCCATTTTCCTCCATTGTTGAGCACCTTGAGAGATTTTTGGTAGAAATTGAAGAGGATTTTGACGGGAATTGATTGGAGGTGAGTCCTATGGCCTAGAAACATCATTTAATTTAAAAATCAACCTATAAATTCATGGAAATTTGGGTAAAATTGGAAGAACTAGGGCTTGACTTTTGAAATGAAAATTTGGGATTTGAGTTGGCATTTGAGCTCCGATTTTGGTAAACTTGATATGTATGAACTCGTGGCGAGACGAGGAGTCCGGTGATATGAATTTTGTAATTTTTTGAGAAGTGGGCCCGGGGCTCGGGTTTTGCCAACTTTGTGATTTTTGATATTTTTCGAGTCATTTCGATTGGGTTATGATTCCTTAGCCTATTATGATGTATTCCTTGTGGTTTTGATCAGATTCGACGTGCGAGGAGGTCGATTAGAGAGGAAAGGGCATATCGAGCTAGTCTTTTGGCCGGCTAGAGGTGAGTATTGATTTTAATGATGTCATGAGGTTTTGAGACCCCGGATTTGCACAACTTGGTGTTGTATTGAGATGAGACACGCGTTCAATGACGAACGCGGGGTCATTTACTATTGGGGATTTTGATTTGGTCCAGTCCGGATGATATTTTACCGCGTATTTAGCTATGAGTTGTTGTTTTTCGCTATGACTTGGGCTTATTGCCATATTTGAGGCTTATTGCCGACTGTTTGAATTCCTTATGAGCTATCATCACTGTTTCCTCAATATTCAAAATATTATTTGGCTTAGTCCATTTGAATTACACTGTTTCATGAACTCATCTATATATTTACTCAAACTTGGAGTTCTAACTGATATTTGAACTATTATTTGAGTTGGGTACTATTGTTTTACCGATGTCCGAGGGGCTTTTGATTATTTTTGGAGTGATTGAGGCCGAGGGCCATGTGTGAGGATATGATGAGTGATGTGAGGAGGCTTTCAGGCCTCGAGTGATATGTGAGGAGGCTTTCAGGCCTCGAGCGATATGTGAGGAGGCTTTCAGGCCTCGAGCGATATCTGAGGAGGCTTTCAGTCCTCGAGTGTATTGTGAGCAGGCCTTCAGGCCTCATATTGATATGTTCAGGATTTCAGGCCTTATTGATAGCGCTTGGGCTATAGGAGCCCCTCCGAAGTCTGCACACCCACAGTGAGCGCAGGTACCCATGTGATTGAGAGTGAACCCGATGGGCTGATGTTGCATTATGTGATTGATACTGAGCCGCAGGGCTGATACTGTGCTGAGAGTTGATATTACGCCCGAGGGGCAGGTTTTTGAGCATTTCTTACTGGTTGAGAATATTTTCTTTAACTGTTTTTAAAGAGAATTCTTGCTATATTTCACTGGTTTTACTGTTTAATTGATTTTACTGCTTGAGATAGCATTATTTGTGCCTTCATTAGATTTTATGTTCTCATTCGTTATTTATTTTTATTACTCACTGGGTCGGAGTACTAACATTACTCCCTACACCATGCGTGCAGATACAGGCATAGCAAAGTTCATTCCTGAGTGCTGATTACCTTCCAGACCAGGCGAGCAAGGAGTGACGAGGTAGCTGTCGACGTCCACAACCCCGTTTTCTCCCTTATCTTCTGTATTTACATTATCTTCGGACTTTGTTCCTAGCTCCAGACTTGTAGTATTTTAGTAAACTCTATAGTAGCTCGTGACTTGTGACACCCCGATTTCGGGCTGATTCGGGATGGTATCCATGTTTGTCATATTTTGTCCCGCACTTATAGCTTCATTATCCATGTTTTAGACTTATTCATGCTAAATAACTGTTAAAAATGAGGTGTTATTGTTCTGCTGGCTGGCCTTGTCTTCACGAGATGCGCCATCACGACCGGGTGGGATTTGGGTCATGACAATTGTTTGATAATGTGAGAGGTGAAACGCACGAAGGGTGATGCCGTGCCGTACGATGTGCCATTTCATACTGATATATATTGATTGAATTGTGATGAAAGAGAGTAAAAGCACGAAGGGTGATGTTGTGCACTGTTTTATTTTACATTGTTTGGGTGAGGAAGAGAGTAAAAGCACGATGGGTGATGTCGTGCAAATATCGATTCTTTTAATACTTGTTGATGTTATGACTTTTTTGACTCCCTTTTACTTAATATTTCTATTTAATATTGTTACCTCCCCCTAAAATATTCTTTTCCCATATTGACTGGTTCTATCCTGCAACTTCTTTGTTTTATATATATATATATATATATATATATATATATATATATATATATATATATATATATATATATATATATATATATATATATATATATATATATATATATAAATATATGTTTGAACTGCACAGGTTAATTTGATGGTCTGGTCCTAGCCTCGTCACTACTTCGTCGGGGTTAGACTAGGCACTTACTAGCACATGGGGTCGGTTGTGCTGATACTACACTCTGTGCTCTTTTGCACAGATACAGGTTTCGGACAGCAGCAACAATAGCGCGGGTATTAGCATTTCGACCAGCGAGACATTGAGGTCGCCTGAAGGCCCGGCGTCTCCTCTATATTTAAGGTTGTATTTAGTTCTCTTAGTAGTTCGTGAGTAATGTGATACCAGTTCTTGGGTAGAAGATTATGTTGAGTTTCCCATTTAATTTAGTCTAATTAACTTAAGTCTTCCGCTCATTTAATTTATTTTGTTGTATTTATATTATTATTGTTAAATTGTTTAAAGAAAAATTTTGGTAACGAAAGAGATAGATAAGAGTTGGCTTGGCTAGCTCCTATTAGTAGGCTCCATCTCGACTCCCGAGGGTGGAAAATCCGGGTCGTGACAGTAAGTCTCCTGTCTAACCTTGTCTAACATTGAGGTCGCCTGCAGGCCCGGCGTCTCCTCTATATTTAAGGTTATATTTAGTTCTCTTAGTAGTTCGTGAGTAATGTGATACCAGTTCTTGGGTAGAAGATTATGTTGAGTTTCCCATTTAATTTAGTCTGATTAACTTAAGTCTTCCGCTCATTTAATTTATTTTGTTGTATTTATATTATTATTGTTAAATTGTTTAAAGAAGAATTTTGGTAACGAAAGAGATAGATAAGAGTTGGCTTGGCTAGCTCCTATTAGTAGGCTCCATCTCGACTCCCGAGGGTGGAAAATCCGGGTCGTGACAGTAAGTCTCCTGTCTAACCTTGTGAATGGGAAACTACTCCCTAGGTGATATTTATTGTTATGTGCAACTAGTTATAGGTGCTACGTACGCACGAGGTGACGAGAGTCCGTAGGTAGCTAAAGCATGTTTATGTTCGGGCATATTTAGGACTTTATCATGTAATAATTAAATTATTTGAACTCGTTCTACCAACTTAATTAATTAAAGTTATAATTGAATTTGATTTAGAAATACATATGTGTATACTAGGCCAGCCTTATCACTTTGAGTTGTGGGCGAGTTAGTTGAGTAACGGTGAAGATTATATTCATTTTGTGGTCATGTACTGTATTGTAAGCACGTGTCTCGTAAGTCGGTAATTTTCTTCCTTTCTTGTGGAGCGGGTCGACACCTCGGCAGTGTATAGATGCATCTATGGTTCGTGCCGCACGACCCTCAGCAATGTACATACTATTCTCGATCGGGCATTATATCACTAGTAATCTGAATATTCACGAGATAAATCTTCTACTGATGCCCGGCATTGTATGATATTCCTTATTTATTTGATATTGACACTTGGCATTTTCTGAGCTATTAAGGTAGAATACAATATCAAGGAATTATACTTTAAAGGAATATTGGGCAGAATTGAAATTTACTGATTTTCCCCACTATTGTTGTGCACTTCATATGTGTTATAAATTATAATATTATTTTATTGGACCTCTAGTAAGTGTCAATATCGATCGACCCCTCGTCACTATTTTTCTGGGATTAGGCTAGATACTTACTAGGTACACGTTGATTTACGTACTCATGCTGCACTTCTGCACTAAATGTACAGGATCTGACAGGTTATTTGGTGATCATCTTGGCGTGTAGGCGCATCTGTTGAGGAGACTTTATGTGAGCTGCAATTTAGGCTACGCATCGCAGTCCATCGAGTCCCCATTGTACTATATATTTTATCTTGTCTTATTTATATTCTGGACAAATATTGTATTTTTGTTGTACTCCTTAGAAAATGCTCATGCACTTGTGACACCAAGTTTTGGGGGTTCATACGGTTGTTTGTTATTGTAATTGCATATTTATTATTATTTTACCTTAAAAATTCTATTTTATACCATTAAATTAAATGGAGATTATATATATGATTTCGAAAGTAATAAAATAAATTAAATAAATTGATAAATTAATGTCGAGTTACCCGACAGCGGCGTTAGGCGTCATCACAGTCTATAGTGAATTTTGGATCGTGACAAGGTTAATTGAGTAAGAGAATATCATCTTCCAAGATTTTGGCACCAAATCAAATTACTTTACATGGCATTAAAACTGGTCATGAAAAAATATGAATTTTTAGTAATTAATGGGACACGAAGTATATTAATATTTTGTCAAATCAAATAATCTTAGATGGCATTAAAATTGGTTTGCAAAAAATATAAATTATTAGTATTAATAGAATATGAAGTACAATGGTATTTTATCAATTCAAATTACTCTACATGGCATTAAAATTGATTAGGCGAAAAATGTGAATTTTAAATTAGTGGAACACTGTAACAACCCCAACCATGATGGCGCCCAGCACACTACTAGGTAAGCCCGACCATTTATAACAATAACTCCATTAATTAAACAGATGAAGATAAATGCCATTTAAGTCAAGGCCTGAAATACTGATAATAATACGGAAAACAAAACCTAACAAATACCAATACAGCCCAACATGGACCCGGTGTCACGAACATGAGCCTCTAAGATATAGAGTAACATCCTACTATAAAGTCTGTCTAAAAGCTGATAATGCGAAAATAAAATGATAGGGATAGAAGGGAGAATCAACGGCTGCGAACGCCCTGCAGCTACCTCAAATACTCCCGGAATAAGAACTCTGGAAAGCTGGTCAAAGCTCACTCAGCCTGTGAATGCCCTGGATCTGCACACAAGGTGCAGGGAGTAAAGTGAGTACTCTGACCCAATGAGTAATAAACATAACTACAGTCTGAAAGTAAGAAAACGCAGAAAATGCACAAAGTAATCTATATCTAGCAATTTAGATCAATATCAGTGAAACGGTAACCAACAAGTAATACACTCAAGGAATAATGCATGAAAAGATGCAACACATATAACAGTACACTCTAGTACCCGTTGCGTCGTGCAGCCCGCTTCACTTATTTAACGTCGACGGCGCTCACTGGGGGTGTATACAGACTCCGGAGGGGCTTCTATAGCCCAAGCACAATATCAGCCATATCGTGGCATCAAACAGGCTCTCGGCCTCAATATCAATATATATATTATCGTTGCGGCGTGCAGCCCCGATCCATATAAAAGGAAAACATCCTCACTATCAGGTCCTCGACCCATCTCAGTCAAATAAGTTCACAGCCAATCGGGCATGACATACTATAGGGATCTCAGCCCTCATATCCTTTTCTATTTAATATTCATGTATAAACATAGTTATTATAAATTTTTTTTAACAGTTGAAAGCATGACTCAGAGTATATGTTATGCATACAAAGGAGAAAAATACATAAGGATTCTACAGGTCGGCACAAGTCCTCAAATACGGCAATAAGCCCAATTCACAGTGATAAAGTATGTGTCTCAATCGCCAATATAATAGAAATTAACACTCGGGATGGACCAAGTCTCAATCCCCAACAGTAAACGACCCCGCACTCATCGTGGAATGCGTGTCACGCCTCAATATAGCGTTACGATGTGAAAGTCCGGGGTTTCAAACCCTCAGAGCAGCATTTACATCTATTACTCACTTCTAGCCGACCAAAGACTAGTTTGCAATGCCCTTTCCTCTCAAATCGACCTCCTCGCATGTCGAATCTGGTCAAAACCACAACGAATACATTACAATAGGCTAAGGAAATATAACACAATCGAAAAGACTCGAAAAATACCGAAAATTACAAAATATGCAAAACTCGAGCCTCGGGCCCACTTCTCAAAAATCAGAAATTTTTACACCAAAATGTTCCTTATCTCGCCACGAGTCTATACATGTAAAATTTACCAAAATCGGAGTCCAAATGCTCCCTCAAATCAAAATTTCTCATTCAAAAACCCAAGCCCTAGTTCTTCTCTTTTTAATCAAATTCCATGAATTTAGGTGTTGAAATCACAATTAGATGATGTTTCTAGGACATAGAACTTACCTCCAATTGATTCCCAGACAAAACCCTCTTAAAATATCGTCAAAATCTCCCGAGGTTGCTTAACAATGGTGGAAAATAAACTTGGCTCGCGGATGAAATATTATTAAAACCCTTCTGCCCAGCTGAGAATCCTTCTTTGCGAACGCGATGGCCCTCTCGTGTTCGCGATGGCCAAAAATCCACTGGGCCACTTTTACTCTACGCGAACGCGGAGCCCGTCCCGCGAACACGGAGCCCGTCCCGCGAACGCGATGCTCTTCCTAGCCCAACTACGCGAACGCGTACCCCTGATCGCGAACGCGAAGAGCAATGACCAGGGGCCCCCAAACTCCCTCTACGCAAACGCGGGATCCCAACCGCAAACATGAAGACCAACGAGCTCAGACCTACGCGAATGCGGCCTATGCCTCGCGAATGCGAAGGCCAAAATTGGCCTGCAACTGCTGTGAAAAATCCTCAACTCCTCAAAACTCTCCGTTAGCTATCCAAATTCACCCCGAGGCCCCCGGGACCTCAACCGAAAGTACAGATATGATCTATTACCTTATTCAAACTTGCTCGAACCATCAAAACATTACCGCTAACATAAAAATCATCAAATTTCACCAAATCAAAGCCTATGTTTATCAAATTCTTCCGAAACTCACATTCGTTCAAAAACCCGACCTAACCACCTCCGATTCAACTGAAATTTTGCACACACATTACAAATCACCTAACGAAGCTACTGCTACTCTCGGAATTCCATTCCGACCCTCGGATCAAAATCTCACCTATCAACCGGATATCGCTAAAATGCTAACTTCGCAAATTCAAGCCTAATTCTATACCGAACCTCCAAAATTACTTCCGATTGCGCTCCTAAGCCTCAAATCACCTCCCGAAGCTAACCGAATTGTCGGAAATCACAACCGAGCCTTCTAACTTACAAGTAAACTTCCGATTGACTTTTCCAAACCAACCTTACTTTAAAGAGACTAATTGCCCCATTTCCTAACAAATTCAATCCGAATCAATTCAAACTCATCCAACACACATACTAAATCATGAAGAAGCAATAAACGGGGAAAACGGGACGGAAACACATAGGACGACGGTCCGGGTCGTCACATCCTCCCCAACTAAAACAAATTCTCGTCCTCGAGCGGGTCAAGAAACATACCTGAACTCTCAAATAAGTGAGGGTATCTGCTCCGCATCTCCTGCTCGATCACCCAAGTAACCTCCTCCATGGGCCGACCTCTCTACTGTATCTTCACTGAAGCTATATCCTTCGATCTTAATTTTTGAACCTGACGACCTAAAATAGCCACTGGCTCTACATCATATGTCAAATCCCCATCCAACTGAACTGTGCTGAAGTCCAAGACATGAGACGGGTCCCCAACATACTTCCGGAGCATGGAAACATGGAATACCGGATGAACGCCCGACAAGCTGGATGGCAAAGCAAGCATATAGGCCACCTCCCCAATCCTCCTAAGCACCTCAAAAGGTCCGATGAACCGTGGACTCAGCTTCCCCTTCTTTCCAAACCTCATCACGCCCTTCATGGATGAAACCTTCAACAAGACCTTCTCACCCACCGAGTAAGATACATCTCGAACCTTCCGGTCTGCATAACTCTTCTAACGCGACTGAGTTGTGCGAAGTCTCTCCTCAATCACCTTCACTCTCTCTAAGGTATCCTGGACCAAATCTGTCCCCAGCAACCTAGCCTCGCCGGGCTCAAACTAATCGACCGGAGATCTACACCGTCTCCCATATAAGGCCTCATACGGCGCTATTTGAATGCTAGACTGATAGTTGTTGTTGTAGGAAAACTCTGCAAGAGGTAGAAACTCATCCCAAGAAGCTCCGAAATCAATCACACAGGCACGTAACATGTCCTCTAATATCTGAATGGTACGCTCGGATTGTCCGTCCATCCGAGGATGAAACGTTGTGCTAAGCTCTACCTGCGTACCCAACTCTCGCTGAAAAGTCCTCCAGAACTGGGAAGTAAACTGAGTGCCTCTATCCGAGATAATAGTAATTGGAACCCCATGCAATCGGACAATCTCACAAATAAAGATCCCTACTAGCCGCTCTGAAGAATATGTAGTACACACTGGAATGAAATGCGCGGACTTGGTTAGCCGATCCACAACCACCCAAATCGAGTCAAACTTCTGCAAAGTCCGAGGAAGACCACTCACGAAATCCATAGTAACTCTCTCCCATTTCCACTTAGGAATAACCATCTGCTGAAGCAAACCGCCCGGTATCTGATGCTCATATTTTACCTGCTGACAATTGAGACACCGAGCCATAAATCCCACAATGTCCTTCTTCATTCTCCTCCACCAGTAGTGCTATCTCAAGTCCTGATACATCTTCGTGGCACCCGGATGGATAGAATACCGCGAACTGTGGGCCTCCTCAAGAATCAAATCTCTAAGCCCATCCATATTGGGCACACAAATCCGGCCCTGCATCCTCAACACACCATCATCACCTATAGTCACATCTCTAGCACCTACGTGTTGAACTCTGTCCCTGAGGACAAGCAAATGCGGATCATCATACTGGCACTCTCTGATGCGATCATACAAGGAAGACTGAGAAACCACGCAAGCCAATACCCGGGGCTCTGAAATGTCTAATCTCACCAACCGATTGGCCAAAGCCTGAACATCAACTGCAAAGGGCTTGTCCCCAACTGGGATATACGCCAAACTCCCCATACTAACTGCCTTTTGACTCAAAGCATCGGTCACTACATTGGCCTTTCCCGGATGATACAAAATGGTAATATCATAGTCCTTAATCAACTCAAGCCACCTCCGCTGCCTCAAATTAAGATCCTTTTTTTTTAACAAATGCTGAAAACTGCGATAATCGGTGAATACCTCACAAGATACTCCATATAGATAGTGCCTCCAAATCTTCAAGGCATGAACTATAGTAGCCAATTCTAAGTCATGAACAGGGTAGTTCTTCTCATGGGGCTTCAACTGACGAGAAGCATAAGCAATCACTCTACCCTACTGCATCAATACACAGCCAATCCCGACTCTCGAAGCATCATAATAAATGGTGTAAGAACCTAAAGCTGATGGCAAGACCAATACTGGAGCTATGGTCAAAGCTGTCTTGAGCTTCTGAAAGCTCTCCTTGCACTCGTCCGACCATACAAACAGAGAACCCTTCTGCATCAACTTGGTCAAGGACGAGGCAATAGATGAGAAACCCTAGACGAACCAGTGATAATAACCCGCCAAATCAAGGAAGCTACGAATCTATGTGGCCGAGGACGGTCTAGGCCAACTCTAAACCGCCTCAATCTTCTTTGGATCGACCTGAATACCATCACTGGACACCACGTGTCCCAAGAAGGCCACGGAACTAAACCAAAACTCACACTTGGAGAACTTGGCATACAACTGCTCATCCCTCAATCTCTGTAATACAACTCGCAAATGCTTCGCGTGCTCCTCCTGACTACGCGAGTATACCAAAATATCATCAATGAATACAATAACAAATGAATCCAGATACGGTCAAAATACAATGTTCATCAGATGGATGAACGCTGTCGGGGCATTGGTCAGCCCGAAAGACATAACCAGAAACTTATAGTGACCATATCTAGTCCTGAAGGCCGTCTTAAGAATGTCTGAATCCTTGATCTTCAACTGGTGATAGCCCGAACGGAGATCAATCTTAGAAAACACCCTCGCTCCCTGAAGCTGGTTTAATAAGTCATCAATGCGAGGCAGGGGATACTTGTTCTTCACTGTTACTTTGTTCAACTGCCTGTAGTCAATGCACATTCTCATTGTGCCATCTTTCTTCTTCACAAATAACACAGGTGCACCCCACGGTGACACACTAGGCCGAATAAACCCCTTTTCTAGGAGTTCCTAAAGCTGATCTTTCAATTCTTTTAACTTCGTTGTTGCCATACGATATGGCGGAATGGAAATGGGCTTTGTGCCCGGCATCAGGTCAATACCAAAATCAATGTCCCTGTCCAGGAGCATACCCGGCAGGTCTACAGGAAATACATCAGGGAAATCCCTCACAACGGGAACAGAATCTATACTGGGAGCCTCAGCTCCAACATCACGCACGAAGGCCAAATATGATAGACAACCCTTCCCAACCATACACTGGGCTTTCAAGAAAGATATAACTCTACTAGGGACATAGTCAGTCATACCACTCCACTCGATCCTCGGAACACCCGGCATAGCCAAAGTGACTATCTTTGCATAACAGTCTAGAATAGCATGACACGGAGATAAACAGTCCATGCCCAGAATAACATCAAAGTCCACCATGCTCAAAAGCAATAAATCAACTCGGTTCTCCAGACCCCCAATAGTAACAAAGGCGCTGCACCTACCGGCCTACGCCGCTCATATGCCTCCCACCAAGTGAAGACTGCTCCAAAAAATTGAAAAGTAGTAAATGATACCCCGCTCGACTCCAAGATCCCTGTTGTCCGAAGAATACGTCAACACTTGTCGAGAAAACCCTGGGCATCCTCGCCCGGTACACCACTGAAAGTAGGAGGTGAGAGCCTATTGAACCTCTCAAGACGACGTTGCGCATCGTCTGGCATAGCTGGAATCACATCATCCTGAACCGGTGCAACCGGCAGAACTGAGGCAACCTGCTGAACTGATGGTGCCTCTGGTGTCTGCAAACCCTGCACTACCTGCTCAGGCATGCGAGCAGCGGGGGTCTGATTACCTCCCCCATCCTGCGAAGTAGCTGCTGCAGTAGTGGCTGAGACTTCCTGAGCCAGGTCAGCGCAAACTGATAGAATCTGAGCTAGGGCCTCCTGAAGACCCGGAATCACAATAGGCACAGCTGGTGCCTGAACAGGTGCTGCTGGAGTCTCTACAGCTGGAGCCTGATCCTAAGACGGGGCAACTGGTAGGTCAACAGGTGTTTCCCCCTCGTCTCTGCCTCGACCACGACCTCGACCACGACCGCGTCCACGGCCTCTGGTGGCCTCAGTAGGTGGTACAGGTGGTCGTCCGCCACGTCCGGTAGCACGGGTTCTCGCCATCTGCGAGAGAATAGGATAACACAATTTAGTTCTCGGATCAACAAAGTCGCACGATAAGAATTCCAAGAATATGAAGTTTCCTAAAGGTTCTGCAGCCTCTCGAGGATAAGTACAGAAGTCTCCGTACATATCCGCGAGACTCTACTGAACTGGCTCATGACTCGCGAGACCAAGTAACCTAGGCTCTGATACCAACTTGTCACGACCCCAACCCGGTCATGATGGAGCCCAGCACACTACTAGGCAAGCCCGACCATTTATAACAATAACCCCATTAATTAAACAGATGAAGAAATATGCCATTTAAGTCAAGGCCTAAAATACTTATAATAATGCAAAAAAAAACCTAAAAAATACCAATATAGCCCAACATGGACCCGGTGTCACGAACATGAGCCTCTAAAATACAGAGTAACATCCTACTACAAAGTCTGTCTAAAAGCTGATAATGCAGAAATAAAAGGATAGGGATAGAAGGGAGAATCAACGGCTGCGAACGCCCTGCAGCTACCTCAAATACTCCCTGAATAAGAACTCTGGAAAGCTGGTCAAAGCTCACTCAACCTGTGAATGCCCTGGATCTGCACACAAGGTGCAGGGAGTAAAGTGAGTACTCCGACCCAGTGAGTAATAAACATAACTACAGTCTGAAAGTAAGAAAACGCAGAAAATGCACAAAGTAATC